>CAUYLG010074169.1:0-11445 GCA_963573385.1 Cacajao melanocephalus
TCTCTCCCCACTCCCCTCTCTCCCCTCTCCCCTCTCTCCCCTCTCCCCTCTCTCTCTTCCCCCCACCACCCCCCCCCGACGATTCTCCTGTCTCCTATTTCTCGAGGATAGCGGAGCGGAGGAAAAGTGGTGGGGACCTGGGAGGAGGGGAAGCGGCCCGTGGCGGGGGTGGTGGATGGGAATTGGGGTACAGAGGCGATGTTGAGGCTCAGTTGGGTCGGCCTACTTCAGGGTTGAGCTCTGTGTAGGAGCCCAACTGAGGAAAAGGGCAGCTTGCATCTCGCATCCCCACAGCCCTGCCTTTATTGATTCAACGTTTCTTCACATGTCCCCTTTCTTTTTGACAGTAGTCATGCCCAGGGAAAGAGCTGTGTGTGCCTCAGAGACGCCAGGAGTCAGGAAAAAAAACACTCATGAAGAAGATTCACGTGGGAAAAAAAAATTTTTTTAAGCTTCTTTGATTTTAAAGCCTTCTTTCTCATAGTCTTTTTCAGCCAGTTCCTTCCTCACTTTGAAAAAGACGAAAAGTAGAAATAAAATCTTGTAGATTTGGCTCCTTTGACGCTTGTCTCTTCCACATTCAAATGACAGCGCCACTCTGGAAAAGTACATTTACAGAATTGTCAATGTGGCTTTCAAGAAGGAAAAAGGTGAACACCGTCGAGCCAGCCAGGAGTCGAACCTAGAATCTTCTGATCCGTAGTCAGACGCGTTATCCATTGCGCCACTGGCCCGTGCGGCTATCGTACGTATTACTCACTTCATAACTATGTTGTATTGTATTACTGGGGCCAGGAAAAAAGTCATTGCCTCTTTATTTAGGTAGGGATTAAAACCCCAAACCACACGAATTCTAGGAATGCATGTTTTCTTTTGTGGTTTGTTTGCATAACAGACATTCACATAAAGTGTCATTATTGAAAATAATGAGCAATTTTCATCTTGGAAACATATATGTGCAAAGATGAACGCGTTTCCTTCAAACAGTTGCTGTTTCTACCTTCTCTTTTTTGCGTGTGCCTACTTTTGAGCTTTCTGTTACTTATTTTTCAGGCCAATCAGCTGCTCTTGCTTGAATTTCATTTTTTATATACCTACGTTGGGCACTAATGATGTATGTGGATCAGTAATGAGCAATCTGTATTATTTTTAATTTCCATACTGCAAAAAAATAAAGTGCTTTGTTATACATTTCTGGAGGCATTAGTCATAGTTTTTCCCTCTTCTTGTCCAAAAGGAAAAAACAAGTACCCACTCACTTTGGACAAATTTATTGTAAAATGGTATTATAACTCAAAGTAGCAGATGAGGACACTCACATTTAATAAGGAGTCAAGAATTCAGGAAAGTACACGTTCTTAAGAATCACATTTGACATAGAAACTTAGAAACTAGGAACTTTATTTGCAAAGCTGTTCAAAGTAGGCAAAGTAGTGGAAAATGAAGACATGCTTATGAGGAGACGAAGTTTTGTAAGCGTTTAAGAAGGAGGTCATGCGAGGCGCGGTGGCTCACGCCTGTAATCCCAGCACTTTGGGAGGCCAACGCGGGTGGATCACAAGGTCAAGAGTTCAAGACCAGCCTGGCCAACATGGTGAAACCCCCGCCCCCCCGTCTCTACTAAAAATACAAAAATTAGCTGGGCGTGGTGGTGCATGCCTGTAATTCCAGCTACTCGGGAGGCTGAGGCAGGAGAATCCGCTTGAACCTGGGAGGTGGAGGTTGCAGTGAGCCGAGATTGTGCCATTGCACTCCAGCCTAGGCAACAAGAGCAAAATTCCATCTTAAAAGAAGAGGAGGAAGAGGAAGAGGAGGAGGTCAGAAGCCAAAATGTATCCTCTTTGTGCCTCTATCTCCTCGTTTATACAAAACGCTTTGAAGAGCAACTAATGCGTATGATGGATTGTTGTCATCCTAAATTTTTTGGCTCCCACCAGCTGTGAGATCAGGACAAATACTAAATAAAGTTTGGTGCCTGAGAATGCTTTAAGAAAGCTGTCATACCGGTAATCTAAAAGTGAAATTGTATTCCTCTTATTCTCGGTGTTGCATCTGTCTGGTCTTTGCCATTTTGATTAGATACAAGACAACCAATATTTTCTTTTTCTTTGAGACAGAGTCTCACTCTATCGCGCAGGCTGGAATGCAGTGGCGCGATCTCTGATCACTCCAAACTGTGCCTCGCAGGTTCAAGCGATTTTCCTGCCTCAGGCTCCCGAGTAGCTGGGACTACAGGCATGTGCCACTACGCTCGGCTAATTTTTTTTTTTTTTTCATTTTTAGTAGAGACAGGGTTTCACCGTGTGGTTAGGCTGGTCTCCAACTCCAGACCTCAAATGATCCGCCCACTTCGGCCTCCCCACAAGTGCTGGGATTACAGGTGTGAGCCACCGCGCCTGGCCTTCAAATGTATATATTTCTTTATGTGCATTTCCACAAGTGCGCTTTAAAAAAAGGTTAGAAAACTCACAACTTTCCATTCTAATAAAACTTAACCTCTGCGGGGAACGCTGAAAGTAGCAAACCGAAAATCCAAAGAGAAAACGGCAACGCTGTGGCCGGGATTTGAACCTGAGCGGGGAACTACCCATCGGGTTTTAAGGTCTGGCACCTTAACCACTCGGCCATCACAGCTTTTCAAAGAAGTTTTTACTCTTACGAAGTTGTGGTAGGCTCTTTGACTCTCTTACTCGGGTTCCCACAGCAGGTCAATGCCACCATGTTTGTGTTTATCACTTTTTATATACTTATCTCTCTCTTTCAACAAGGAGCTCCTGGGAGACGTGACAGTGTCTTAAGCTTTACTTATTCTCTGCCTTTCGATGCATCAGAAACTTGTTCGGTGCTTAGTCGCTGCTCTTGCTGGAACCAATCCCCAGAGACTCAATTGTCTGTTCCCTGTTCCTCCGGTTCCTGTCTTTTCTTCTCTCCATATCCGGAACATATTGGAGTCACGCTGTTGATACACTCTCAATTTCCCTGCCTCTCCCACTCTGTATTCCTTTGGCAAAGCCACAACCAGGGCTGCTAAACATGGCGGAAGAAAAACATACAATCACTCGACAGATGTCACTTTAAATTCATGTAGACATGTTTTCAGCTCCTTTGGATAGATGCCAAGGAGTGTGACTGCTGGGTCATACGGTAAAAACATGTCTAGTGTTGTAAGAAATCACCAAACTGTCTTCCAAAGTAGCTGTACTGTTTTGCATTCCCACTACCAATAAATGAGAGTTCCTGTTGCTCCATATCTTCATCAGCATTGGTGTGGTCAGTGTTCTGGAGTTTGGCCATTCTAGTAGGTAGGCGACAGAGCAAGACTCTGTCTAAAAAAATAAAAAGAAAAGAAAAACTAGTTTCCCAGAGTCCAATCACGAGCTAAAGATAACTAACTAGACAAAGCCAAGCACAAAGCTTTTCAGCTAGAGGAAACCTTAGGTGCAAAGTCCACCGGTAAGAGAGAGGGACTGATTCGTGGAGTTCACCGAGTATCAGGCATAGACCTCAGGAGACAGCAAACCATGACTTGCAGACGAAGAGGCATTTAAGAGGTAGAAACGCACGGAATTTCAGGAAGTTATATATAATGAGCGTTATAGAAGATATAGAAGATAATACCTCTAAAATGTGTGTAGTATATGTCAGAGTTTTTTCGTTGTTTTGTTGTTGCTGTTGTTTTTGAGACGGAGTTTCGCTCTTTTCGCCCAGGCTGGACTGCAATGGCTGATCTCGGCTCACTGCATCACTGCAACCTCTGACTCTCGGGTTCAAGCGATTCTCCAGCCTCAGCCTCCGGAGTAGCCACCACGCCCGGCTAATTTTTTTTTTTTTTTCCTTTTTGAAACTGAGTCTGGCTCCGTCGCGACGCTGGAGTGCAGTGGCGCGATCTCAGCTCACTGCCACCTCCACCTCTCGGGTTCAAGAGATTCTTCTGCCTCAGCCTCCCGAGTACCTGGGACTACAGGCACACGCCACCACGTCCCGCTAATTTTCTGCATTTTTAGTACAGATGGGTTTGGATGGTGTCGATGGTCCAGATTTTTGAAATCTGGTCGAGATTCTTAAAATGTTAGTTTCTGCCTCCTCTTTCCTTTGGATGGTCCAGATTCTTAAAATGTTAGTTTCTGACTCCTCTTTCCTTTATCTAGGAAAATAAACAGGATCTGAGGCCTGGGCGCGGTGGCTCGCGCCTGTAAATCCTTGCACTTTGGGAGGCCGAGGTGTTTGGATCACCTGAGGTCAGGAGTTCGAGAAACCCTGTCTCCACTAAGTGTGCAAAATTAGTCGGACGTGGTGGCGCATGCCTGTAATCGCAGCTACTTGGGAGGCTGAAGCAGGAGAATCACTTGAACCCGAGAGAGGGAGGATGCAATGAGCCGAGAGCATGCCCTTGCACCGCAGCATCGGCAGCAAGAGTGAAACTTCATTTCAAAAAATAACCAGAATCAGATATGGTGTGAGTTAACCTCCAAGAAAGTCAATTAAATTTCCTCCAATAAATTTGGAAGAATCCATGTATCATAAGGATCATGAGAGTTCTCTTAGCAGGGGTTGGCGATCCACTCGCGGGTACTCACTTACTGCAGGCAGGGGTGTTAAAGACAAAATAAGGAAATAATCTCTCTGAATGTAGGTTAGGAAAGTGGAAACGCCCTCCTAGTTATGTCTATACCAGAAGAAAAACTGTCCTAAAGTTCGCGATTTTTTACCAAAATAGACCACGAAACACAAAGTCGCTAAACTTTTAACCCTTTACTCTTTTTCTTTCTTATTTCCGAGAAATCCCGCAAACGGCGTAAACTAAACACTAAGCTGATTCCAGAAATGGTCCAGTTCCCTCCCTTCACTCAGAATGGTCTCCTCCTGCTAGGAGCTCTCTTCAAACCGAGCTGAACGCTCCTTGCTGAGTCCTGGGAGAAGGTCGCGTTTGTTAGAGAAGGCTCCTGGCAGCAAGCCAGGCCGGGAATCCGCCCAGTGCGCACGAAGTCGCGCTCCGAATTCCCACTGGGAGGAATACACTGGAATTGAAATGTCTAAGATCAAGCCCCGCTGAGAATCAAGTCCCAGAGGATCTTCTTGGGTGGTGGAAACGTGGGGGGAAAAGGCCATCACGAAAATCCAAGAGTGTCGTAGTCCAATACAAATTATCTTTTTTTTTTTTTTAAGACAGTCTCGCTCTGTAGCCTAGGCTGGAGTGCAGTGATGCAACCTTGGCTCACTGCAACCTCCGCCTCCCGGATTCAAGCAATGCCCTACCTCAGCCTTCCCAGTAGCTGGGATTATAGGCGCCTGCCACCACTCCCGGCTAGTATTTTTAATAGAGACGGGGTTTCACTATCTTGGCCACGCTGGTCTTGAACTCCTGACCTTGTGGTCCACCCGCCTTGGCCTCCCAAAGTGCTGGGATTACAGGCGTGAGCCACCAAGGCCGTCCGGGAATATCTTCTTTACCCTTCTCTCCTCACAACTCTTCCTCCTCGTCCACATTTGATGAGTTTTAGAAATACTGTGTGGCACTAACAGTACCGATAGCACTACTACTACTAATTGCCGGACACGTCTGCTATCCGTTAACTGACACTCAGTGGTCGCCGCTGAGGAATTTCGAATTGCAGAAAACCCTCAAATTAAGTTCTCAGGATTCCAGGGAAGCCAATGTCACCTGAGAGGCGTAGGCAGAGTCCTGGGCCGGGAGTTTCCTGGGATCGACACCTCCCGGGGTTCTGAAGCCCAGAAGAGGAAGGAAAGGGGCTGGAAACTTATTGGGGCGAGGGGTGGTGGAGTAAAACAGGATTCAATGCCAGTGGCGTCCGAAATCTTTTATTTCAGACTTCTCGACCACAAATCGAACTCAAAACTGTGTATTTTTAAAGTCAAGAACAGCAAACCGGTTTGTCTGTAAGAGGGAATAGAAACCAAGTAGCAGCAAAAGAAAAGAACGCCCATGTGTTTCCGCCCGGTTTCGAACCGGGGACCTTTCGCGTGTTAGGCGAACGTGATAACCACTACACTACGGAAACCTCGCGTCTTAAACACCTCCTTTCAAACATAGAAGTATATATTCCCTGATGCTCTAAGTTTAGACATTCTGGATTTTTCCTTTTTTTGTAGAAAAATTTCCAGTTGCAGTATTGGTCTTTCCCGTCACTTTTCCCATTTATTGAACACCAATATCACATACCGATGACAGATACAAGCAAAAATGCCAAATGTTTCTACTATATTGTTCAGAGTGTTCAGAGCAGGCTGTTCTCAACAGACCAAAAAACTGGAGTCTGGGAGCAGTGGGTCATGTCTGTAATGTCAGCACTTTGGGAAGCCGAGGCTGGCGGATCATCTGAGGTCGGGAGTTCGACACCAGCCTGACCAAAATGGAGAAACCCTGTCTCTACTAAAAAAAAAAAAAAAAAATTAGCCGGGTGTGGTGGCAGGCCCTTAATCCCAGCTACTCGGGAGGCTGAGGCAGGAGACTCGCTTGAACCCATGCGGTGGAGGCTGAGGTGAGCCGAGATCGTGTTATTGCACTCCAGTCTGGGCAACAGGAGCAAAACTCTGTCTCAAAAAAAAAAAAAAATTAGAAAAGCCATTAGTGGTGTATTGTAAAAACGTTTTTGAGTGCCATCTCTATTCTAAGTGCCTTTAGGGTTCTGAGGTTGCAAAAACAATTATATCATTTTCAACAATAGAGCATATCCAAAGAATACCTGAAGGGGCCTATTCACTTGTGTGTGTGTGTGTGTGTGTGTGTGTGTGTTTTTTTTTTTTCCCCCGGGACGGGGTCACTCTGTCGCCCAAGCCGGAGTGATGGGATTACAGGCGTGAGCCACCTCACCCAGCTGAAATGGCCTGTTTCTAAACCTGTTGAATCCGCATCATTTGATCTCAAACGTTAGGAGAGGGCAGCACACCCCAGCTCTGCTAGGTTACCTAGACTTAGGATACCACAAACCTTGTTTCTTAAAGATATCCCAGCATATGAATTAGGAATGCAGTGAAATTACTGGCACGTCCCCCTTTATAATGCAGCTCCTCTGTTTTCTAGCAAAGCTTATTTAAGGCCTGAGTATTACAGGATTCTTTAGGTTCAGTTGTTTTCTCTGCCAGCAGTACCAGGTGAAATTACAAAACATCCACCTACACAAAGCAAGGCCCCGCTGGGATTCGAACCCAGGATCTCCTGTTTACTAGACAGGCGCTTTAACCAGCTAAGCCACGGAGCCACAGCTTAGCACAAGCCTCAATTGTGTATTATTTGAATACTATTTCACACCTCTATAATTTACAACAATGCCAGTAACTCATTTATTAGAGGACTTCAAAACAAAATTAGATATTCAGGTCTCGGTGAAAAAAAAAGATCTTTATTTTGAAAGGATGAATACACGGTCTGGATTGAAATGACTATTTCCCCATGAAAAATTGTCCCCACATGGGTACCACTAGACTCACTATAGATTCTGGTGGTCAGGTAGGGACTTTTGTTGAACCTCAAAGGAAAAATGAATTGACTTTTTATTAACCATCATTTTGTTTTAACCACACCCGTTCTCTTCTCTGTTAGTGTGGAGAAGCAGGGGTTATTGGTGGAAGACTAGCACATGCCGGACACATAGTTGCGTAGGAAAGCAGTATGAGGATATGTAGCATATCTATCAGATCCCCCTTCGTGAGTGGTGGCACTCATTCCTCGACTACAGGAATATTAACTACTGAGGGCTCATATCTGGGTCCGACTCAGACCTACCTTCAGAGGAAGGGAAGTCCCTTGCTCCAAGTCACACCCCACCACTGGAGCAGCTTAAATCCAATGACTGGTTGATGGAGAAAGTACATAGGTCTGCCCTTCCTGCCTCCCCACCACAATTAAGGATATTTGTGAAGAACCGTTCCAGATGGATATACACCTGTGAGATGGGATGTGTGTTGCAACTGTATCGAATTCAGCTTCTGGCTTTTCTCAATCCTGCTCACCTCACCCTCTCACAGATGCTGATTTTGAGAGCATTCCCAATAAGCGTGCCGCACACAAATCTCCATCTCAGTGTCTGTTTCCTAGGGAACTGATCTATGACAAAAAGCGGTAACTAAAGCCTATGTTGGTCTCTTGAGGTCAAAGTAAGTCTAAATGTGGCCCAGTCTTTCAGAGATCATTTACCATAACAAGTGTCCTAGTAGAACAATAATGATAATAATAAACTGTGCAACAAACTTTCAGCATTTTCACTACAGAACAAAACAAGGAAAGACATCTACTAGTTGATTAAAAAGATGTACAGGCCGGGCACGGTGGCTCACGGCCTGTAATCCCAGTACTTTGGGAGGCTGAGGACGCCAGATCACTTGAGGTTAGGAGTTCAAGACCAGCCTGGCCAACATGGTGAAACCCCGTCTCTACTAAAAATACAAAAATTAGCTGGGCGTGGTGGCGTGCCCTTGTGATCCCAGCTACTCCGGAGGCTGAGGCACGAGAATCGCTTGACCTGGGAGGCAGAGGTTGCAGTGAGCCGAGATCACGCCACTGCACTATAGCCTGGACAACAGAGCGAGGCTCTGTCTCAAAAAATAAATAAAGGACAAAGTTAGTGAAAGAAGCTAAAAGACAGGAAGAGGTGATTTATTATTTATGATAAACTAATTTTTCATATTCAAAGAGTTGAAATAAATGGTAAATTTGGCTAGTCAAAGGGTAAGATTCTCATTTCTAAGGCAAAGACGTGAACATAAAGCGTTAAACACGTTATATACTAGTAGTGCCTATGCAAGATAAGACTTCACAATTTATAAATATATATATATTCATGCATATACGTCTAAATACAGGGGGAGGGCATAAGGAGGGCATTTGAAACGTACATAGGCCAAGTAACTTTTGAAAATATGACTCCCCGAACTAACAGAAACAGTCGTGGTAGGAGGAGGGGAGAAGTAGAATCTTGCCAAGAAAGCAGACAGTAAACCTTGAATCAGCTGCTCCAGGGGCCCCTCCCCGGGTTGACACCTACCAGCAGGAGGATCGGGCTCCGTCTGCCCGCGCCGCGCCTCGCAGGCGCAAACGTTTCACGCCCTCTTCCTCTGGATGGTCGAATCCGGGCCTCGCCTCCTCCTCCCGTTTCAGATCGTAGGATTTCGCTCCCCCGCAGACACCAGGCCTTACTCCGGAAACGCCCCGGCTCCGCACTCCCTGTAATTGTTTTGGGGGCTGGTTCTGCGCAGGGAGCCGGCGAGGGCTGATCCCCAGAAGACGCTGCTCCCTCCGTCCTTCCGCCTCTGCGGCCCCAGTGCGCGCTCGAGCGCCGCCAGCTGTCCTGGGACGGGAACTGCAGCGGCGAGTCGGTGACTTTCTTGAGCGCGGCGCCGCAGGCCTGGGACGCGGCGCGGAGACTTGAGGGTCGTAGGGACCGAGGAACCACCCCGAGGCTAGGCGGGGAGAGGCAGCTCCCGGGTCCCGAAGGCTTCGACAAGAGCTGACCTGTCCGGAAGGGTCTCCAACGACAGAGAGGAATCTGCACCCCTCACGCGGGAGCCGCGTCCTTTCAACCGCGCGACGGCCCTGGGGTCCGACGGTTCCCGGATCCACTCGCCAAGATCGCCAGCTTGGAACAACTTCGGGTTCGCCCCGGGCGGCAGGAAGGAAGCCCTGATTGGGAACGTGACAGGAAGCTTCTCGGATCAGAATTGGCAGGTTAAGAAAAACTGTTCCCCGGTAAGAAGCAGCTTTCCTCCAGGATCAATGTGGAGCTGTGCCACCCCCAGCGCGGGTGAAGGAAAAGTGGGAAACAGAGTAAATGTAATTATCTATTCAAAGATAAATTTCAATAAAGCAAGCGACTTCATAGAAGTTTATAATATAGAAGGAAGGTACCTTGTCATCTGGGTGGTTAGCTCAGTTGGTTAAAGTGTTGTGCCACTAATGTGAAGATTACAGGTTCGATCCCCAGGTGGGCTAAGTGTTAGCTGTGGTTTTTATCCCCAGTATGGGTATCTCAATCTGTACGTGCGTGTTTCTCCGTTCTTAAATTCGTGCTGAGAAAGGAGTCTGAATTTGGTGGGCCTTCCCTTACTCTAGAGAAGCAAATTTTGACTGGGAGGTCACTCTCCCGCACCTCCAAGGCATACATACCCACATCCCACCCACAAAGGAAAAGGGCAACAGGCACCTGGCAGTGGCAGAGGTACTACAGGAGGGTTTTGTGATTCTTGTCCTCCTCTGCCCGGGGAAATTTTCTTGGAGCAAAATGCTGAATTATTTTATTACTTCCTCAAAAAAATAAAAATTAAGTAATTAAAAAAAAATAACCACCCACCGTTTGTATCACTCATGCTGGGTCATTCTGTTTTCTCCATTTCAATCTAAGAGAAAACAAAATTATAAAGTGAGAAAGAAAAATTTTTCAAAAGTTCAATAATAAGAAAGACAAAGATTTTTGTTTTATATACTCTAAACGCTTATTCCAACGTCAACAGGGTACATACCTTTAAAACTAGTTTTCTAATTTAAGAGTTTTTTTTTTTTTTTAAAGCAAATAATACTTTAGGCAGGGCACGGTGGCTAACACCTGTAATCCCAGCACTTTGGGAGGCCAAGGCCAGCGGATCATGAGGTCAGGAGTTGGAGACCAGCCTGACAAACATGGTGAAACCCCATCTCTACATATATATATATATAAATTAGCCGGCTGTGGTGGTGTGCGCCTGTAATCCCAGCTACTCAGGCGGCTAAAGCAGGAAAATCGCTTGAACCGGACAGGCAGAGGTTGCAGTGAGCCGAGATCGCTCCACTGCACTCCAGTCAGGGTGACACAGGGAGAGACTCTGGCTCTCTCAGTCCAGCCACATTTCTCCGTCAAGCCATATTTCTTCCAGAATGATTCAGGCTCTGTAACTTGTCCCCTACTATCTGCTGAGGAGGTTGAGAACTTCTACTTAGTGTGCTTATCAGTAAAATTGAAATAATATTACCCCGCTCCCATATAATTGCTGTCTTAAATGAGAACTTACAATGTGCCTTGCACGTAGTAAATGTTTCTACAAGTTGCCTGTTGTTATTATTCGGTCTCCACACTTTCCAATTCTGCATCTGGAACAATCTTCAAGACATATTTACTATAGACTAGGCACTATACTGGGCACTAAGAAACAAAGCTATAGGGAATAGGCAAGTCTTTATTCTTTTGGAATTTTCATTTTAGTAGAAGAGACAAGTAAAACGATAAAGCAGCTGGGATGGTTTTCCGCTTCACATCATCAGGTGTTAGATTTGCCTAAGGAAGCACACAACCCAGATCCCTCGCAGGCACAATTCACAACAGGGTTCCACCTCCTATGAGAATCCAGTGCCACAGCTGATCTGACGGGGGGGGGGGGGGGGGGGCCGTGCTCAGGCCATAATGCGCGCCAACCCCAAAACGCCGGCGGTGGGGTTGGGTTCCTAACAGGCCACAGACC
>CAUYLG010074172.1:0-20208 GCA_963573385.1 Cacajao melanocephalus
TAAGCACAATTATTGGCATAAAAGAGGTTTTTAATACCCATTTTTAGACTGCATTCTAGCCTGGGCAATAGAACAAGAATCCCGTTCTCTCTCCCTCTTTCTCTTCCTCTTTCTTTCTCTCTTTCATTCTTTTTTTTTCCTTTCTTTCCCTCTTTTCTTCTTTTCTCTCTTTTTCTTTCTTTAAAAAAAATAAAAAATTAAAATTAAAAAAACAAAAAAACAAAAAACAAAAACCTGGAAGACCCAGACAAGTAAAAATAAAAATTTTAAATCTTCCATGTACTCATGACCCAAGACATCCACTGTTAACATTTTGTATTTTCATTCCTGGTCATGGGAGCATTTTACAGAGATGAGCTCGTGCTGTAGGTATAATTTGGCATATTCTCTTTTTCACTGAACATGATATGCATTTTTGCATGTTACTCTGTAGCCCCCAGAAACACCACTTTCCATAGCTGCATGTGGGGCTCAGGGTTTATGAACCACACCAAGCTTTTCAGAAGTCTTGGCTTCCAACTTTTTGCAAACACACTGGTTAGCAAAGCCTTGTGAGTTGGGCTTATTCCCTTGGGAGCAGTCCCCAAAGCAGAAAGATGGCTTTCAGGGTGTGAACATGTCAAGGGCCTTGAGGTATACTGCAGAAGCCTTTCCCTGTGCTCATGCTGTAAGCAATGCTGTGGAAAGCCCATTACATTACACATCCCTAGGAAGTACCTTTCAGGATTTTTGATTTCTTAAAACTGTGGTAAAAGACATATAACACAGAATTTACCATGTTAGCCATTTTTAAGTGTACAGCTCAGTATTATTTACACTGCTGGGCAAACTACATACAGAACTTCTTAATCTGGCAAAACTTAAACTTTACTCCTATTGAATGATAATGATATCTCTCCATTCTTCCCTCTCTCCAGCCCCCGCAATTCCTATTCCATTTCCCATCTCTGGATTTGACTACTCTGAGTACCTCATATAGGTGGAATCATGCAGTGTTTGTCCTTTGGGACTGGCTTATTTCACTTAGCCTAATGTCTTCAACATTCATCCATGTGGTAGCAAGGATCAGAATGTCCTTTTTTTTTTTTTGAGACAGAGTTTCACTCTTGTCGCCCAGGCTGGAGTGCAGTGGTACAATTTCAGCTCACTACAACCTCTGCCTTCCGGGTTCAGGTGATTCTCCTGCCTCAGCCTCCCAAGTAGCTGGGATTACAGGTGCATGCCACTATGCCTGGCTAATTTTGTATTTTTTCTAGAGATGGGGTTTCACCATGTTTGCCAGGCTGGTCTCGAATGCCTAACCTCAAGTGATCCTCCCACCTTGGCCTCCCAAAGTGCTGGGAGCGTTACCTCCAAAGGGATTACAGGCGTGAGCCACTGCACCTGGCCTTTCCTTCTTTTTTAGGGCTGAGGGATATTCCACTGTACATATAAACTATATTTTGTTTATCGATCCATCCAGTGATAGACACATGGTTTGCTTGCACCTTTTGGTGACTGTGAATAATGTTGATATGAACATGGGCGTATACCCTTTTGGATACTTTGATTGATAATAAATGACTTTGTCTTTTTTCTTTGCACATTCTTGACTTACATTTTTCTGTTAACCATACACCATTCCTTGTTCTTCTGTACCCTCACATGAATGAATGCCCTCTGCCAGAAAAGAGAATGGATCCCAACCTTTAGAGGCTGAAGACTTGGCAGAAGAGTTTGGCAGAGGACAGGAATTTACACTTGAAACTAAATCTCATGCAACCTGTTCTTGGGCCAGAATTTGAGAACTCGATTACAGCATTCGTTTTAAAATTTGTTTGTTTTCCTTATACTGAAGATGTTAATTCTTTTCTGCAAATTCCTCTAAAGGTTAATGATGTTTACATTTTGATTACCTTTTTATGAAGTATATGAATTTAACTCAAATCTGTATGTTCTTTAGTGATTTCACTGAATCTTAGAAAATTCTATACACTGAATTTCACAAGTGTTTCTTTTTCTATTTTCTCTTGCTTTAAAAGAAAGAGTTACTGTTAGATTTATGTGGAATTTAAGTTGGCTAAATAGGGTAAAGTGAAGATATAAAATTTTATATATTTTTTTTAAAAAATCTAACTACTTTCCCTGACTATTACAGCATAATCTCTCCCTCCTCAGTGACTCCTGATGCCTCTTTTAGCCAACATCAAATTCTCACGGACAATAGGACCTCTGTGGGACCAGAACCACGCTGTGTCCATTCCTCTCCTCCCTGACCTCTCTCCAGTTTTTCTGAATCTCTTTGTTACAGACTCTAGCCCTGAGAAACCTGCTGTCACCGGAAACCTTCCACAACCTTGCTTTAGAGCAAAGAAAAGAATGTAACAATTCAAATTTCTTCCTGCAGAGAGTGAGGAAATGTATTATGGCCTTTTGTAAATATAGAAAAGTCATGCCTACCATTTTATAATAATGTTGTGATTAGAATATAGTTGAGGCAGAGATTTTCAAGCTGAAGGAAGCCCAGAAATGATCTTCCTGGAGTTCTGACCCAATGAAGAACCTGAAGACCTGGGAGGTGAAACAAACTGCGCAAACTCTGCAGCTAATGGTGGCAGGGCTGGAACTCACAACCCTTGCCTTTGCTTCAAGCCATGCTCCTCCCATTGTGACCTGTGGCCACTGTTCTCTCCTTTCTTGGATTTGCTGGTGTCACAGTTAGACAGGGAGACGAAAATTAGCTACTGACCCTATTTAGGGTGTCTTACTGTCACTCACACACTCAGCTACACAAAATCAAAACAACCAACTATCACCCTAAACTAGAGAAGAGAGAGCTGACTCTAGACGGATGCCCCACACTGGTCTGAGAGATGCCAGCAGAATGGTCTAGATGAAAGGCATCTTGCTCTGGAGCAGCACTTGAGAAAGGCAACCGACTGCCTTCTACTTCTCAGCAAGTCTATAAACTTGGGTTACACCTAAGATTTAAATGTGCAGGGAAACCTGTATTCCTGAGACGAATGCACAGAAATGGTGTCTGGATGACCCGCGGCATCCACTCTGTGCGCTGGGCATCCTCCTGGCCCACGCATGACAGGCTGCGCCTCTCGGCGGGGATTGTGGGACTCAAGGCAGATAACATGTCAGGGCAACTTGGGACAAACAATATGATTTTCCCCAAACAAAATTACTTTAACTAGTGTATAGTCTAAAATTAACTAGAGAGAGTCTTATTGGACATAAAGAAAAGTTTCTTGACTACTTGAAATTTAAAACTAAAGTAATTTCCAGCTGCAGATCTATGTATTTGTTGACTAATGGGGAATGTCCTCTTTATGCATCTCCAGCTGTATATTGTTGAACTGTGCAAGAAATGTTCTCAAACCAGTTTACACTGAAAAGATCACTTTTTCAACCTATGATGGCATGTGTGTATGCCTCTCATTCAACGGGGTGCTTCAGAAAAAATAATGTGTTCTCTACATGTGGAAGTGACCATTTCATGCTTGTGTGGGTCAATTTGAGGCTTTGGGAATTCTCTTTTCACTTCCTTTTCCTCTCCTTTAAATCCTCCTTTCTGTTTTATGAGTTTCCTTGGATTCTAGAAGGGCAAACACTCGAGGCTTCATCCAGATCTTGTCTATAAGATCTGTGTCTATAAGAACTTTCCATTCACATTACCCTCCCAAGTATGATACAGACATTTCTTCTAGAAAACTGTATGATCCCAGAAGATCACACCCTAAGAAAAACCAGGCTTATGGGAAAAGAAGGGCTGGACAGACCACCGAGGACCCATGGGACTTTGTAACCAGGGTCTTTGCAAGTTCGACAACAATCCCAATAAAAACATGAGTCCAGTCAAATCTCCCAGGCCTGGCCACAGCATCATAATGACCCACTCAGTGCAGGCTCCTTCCCTGGGCCTCTGCTTCTTCTACTTTAAGGGAAGGTCCTTGAAAACATTCACTTCTAAATGACACCAGATTTGTCAACACTAAAAATAGGGTCCACGGGTCCCCCTCTGCATCAACTCTTCTTTCTTCTTCTTTTAAACACAGGAGGACATCTTTTCACAGTGTCTTTATCTGTACTTGTAGCTTCCCCAAACATAGTAGAAACCAAAGTAGTTCTTGAGGCTACTAAATCAGTCACTTCTTGTGCCAAAAGAAGGCATTTCTATACTGTTCTTGGCTTTTGTCTAAAGGTCTTCACATATTGCGAAGGCATTCTGATTACATGTGCAATCAACACAGAACATTAGCGTGCTGGGGGAAAACCTCACTACAACTTTTGAGTCCTACAGACATCACACTTACCGAGTTCCCCATCAGTTCACTGGCTTTAAAAAAAAAGTATTTATTTTTATTGTGGTAAAGTATACGTAACCTAAAGCATACAATTTTAACATTTTAAGTCACAGTTCAGTGGTATTAAATATTTTACCACAATGAAGAAATGTAACTCTGCTAGAAACTAAAAAGAATTCCAAGATAAGAAAATAGTCATAAGTTATTTTCACTATCGTCATCCTCCTTGTTTATTTTTAACCTGTCTTTTCTCAAACGTGGCTTTATAGATAGCAAATCAGTCCCAACAATATCACCAACAGTTGAGATCAAACTCCTGGAAAGAGTGGAACGATTTTTCTTATTTTTTATACTTCAAAAGCTTGAAGGGTTCTGAGCTATAAAAGCATATGTAGTAAGTGGTTCTCTTCCATTCCAGGTTTATGTTTTGGGGAGAAACTAGAGAGAAACTAAGCGCCTTGACAGCATGCAGTAGACTCTTCTATGGTCAGTGCAGGCTTTTGGTGGATGACTGATGGCCTAGATCCAAACTGTGGTTGTGTGACCTCAGGCAGATGGCTGAACCTTTCTGATGAGCCTCAGTTTCTAAGCTATAAAGTGAGAATAGGGTGACTAGATGGGTTAACATATGTACAGCATTTTCAACACTTTATGGTACAAATAAGTCCTCATTAAATAATGCCTAGTATTATTGAAAGGCCATGACCCCACAACTAAAATATTTTAGTTGAAGGACTCACTAATACGGCATTTTTATTGTGTGCAACTAAACCTGAAAATGTCTTAGAATTCATAAAAATACTTTAAATAACTTAAAGAGATGAATAATTGTTGTTCTTTCAGTGACAAAAATAAATATTCTTTTTTAACTTAAAAAGAAGGCTTATTATTATTCTTGGTAGTCAATGGCACAAGAGTGGTTATTAGGAGAAAAAACTCTTGACAGCTTTGACTTAACTTCTACACACAGCGGATGTCATTTAATTTAAACGTACACACACACAAAGACAAGACAAGAAATGTCTTTTGAAAACCATCCCCTCTTCAAAAATTGCAGCTGTCTTTCAAAACCCCACATAATATTTTTAGTTTATTTATAAAACTTAAATACTTTAAACACATTTTATGTAAAACTTAATGCCTTAAACTCTAGAAACTTTTTTTCATACATTCTAGCAAAGTAAAAGATTCCAGTGTCCCCCTTGACTACCAATGATGTTACCACCCAAGAATTTTCTCTTAACGTTGGAGAAAACACACAAGAAACATTTAAGCAGAAAACCATGGAGGAGGGGCACCACCTTCAGAAAACCACACATGAGCCTGCAGGTGCTGAAACCGTGGGCACCAAGGGCTGGGTCCTCATGACCAAGCCATTTGGGCATTGCCTCTGTTCCCCCCAGGCCCCAACACAGCACCCAGGGTGGGGAAGCCACAGCATTGAACTTGCAGGGGTGGCAAGAAATTAACTGAAGAGGAGTAGGTTCCTATAGAAATTCCAGAGTGGTTTGGAATAATCCATGCCTGGCCAGAAAACCCTCTGCCATGGTAAAGAACCAGGTCAGAGCTGAGAACAGGTGCATTATGACATACAGGAGAATCTTTTACTTTCAGGGGAGTCCCAAGATGACAAAGACAGCTGGTTACTACCAAAACTGGGCTAAAATCTGGGCTAGAGCTGTCTTGCCCAATAAAACAGCATGCCTCTCAGAGAAGCAGTTCTCTGATGTGAATCCCAAGTTGAAGGAAGGCAGTCAGAAGCTCACAGTACCTAGATGCTGTACTGTCAACAAGCCCCCTGGCCAAGTGTGCAGCTGCCCACCAGGGCTGACATTAGGTGGCTGCAGTGTGGCCCCAGCTGGCGCCCACCCAGGGCAGTGTGGGTGCCTGAGTGCATCTGGTCAGTTACCTGGCTGGGTGGCTCCCATGCTAACCTACGCCAACCGGTGAGCTGGGTCTGTTGTTTGTTCTTAGCCAGGGCTACATTGGTACTGAGAGACTGAATGTGCAAATGGACAATGGGCAGACCACATGTGAAAACAGAACCTGACCCAGCCTGCAGCAACCTGTCCAGGAAGCCAGCCCCTCATCCACAATAATCAGCAGGGAGCCAGCCTGCTTCAAGTCAGACTTGGAGGAAGTCAGACCCTATCTCCAGCCACCATCCAGGAAGCCAAACTATAACGATCAGCCCCATATGGCCAGGATATGCTTAATAAATGACAGCTGCCCTAATTCTACCCTGCTCTGCTGCTTCCAACTTAGAACCAACCAGAGAGAGCCAAACATGCTCCCCTAACCGATCACAAAGGAAGACCCATTTCTAGTTAGCCAGCTCCCCCATGCCAACGGCCTCCAATCAGGGCATGCCTGGAGCCTTCCAGTCCTTCCACTGTGAGGCTTTCCTACCCTCTGCCTGCCTCTAAGTCTCTGCCAAACACAAGTGCTGGTGGCCGACACCATTACCAGCACAAGTTCTGGATAAATGGCCTCTGCTTGTTCTCATTTGGGTGGTCTTTGGTTATTCCCACCTAGTACAATGTCTCTCGTGCCTTCCTTACCCTTGACACTCTATCTCCTTCTCTAACCAAAGTGGCACAAGGAAAAGTAATTAATTTCAATGAAAGAGTCAATTGTTGCTCTGGAAAGAGGTGCAACTATACACGACCAGTACGTACAATCACAAAACACTCTCTTCTCACTTTCTGGTAGTAAGTATGACTCATCTGGATGGCATCAGTATTAAATACTCACTGATCTAGATTTGGAACAACCAAATGTTCCCCTATACTCATCTGCTGACATAAGAGCTAAATGAAAAAGATTAATATTAAGGGTTTGTTTCAAAACGCACTCTGCATTCGATGCATATCAGTGTGGTACCCTCCACCCTTTATACCTTTAGCCCTGGTGGGGAATAATGCAGAAAACTGTTCAGAATCACGGTCTCCTCCTCCTCAGTACCACAGGAGGCTAACTGGGCAAAGAAAGCTGAACTTTTCTATAGCATTTATGTATACTTATTTCTTCTAATTCTCTAAAAATTGGTGTTCCAAGTATAAAATATATGGTTAAGGAGATATATCAAAATATTTGCTGATCAGAGCCTCTGACTCTCCCAACATCCTGGGTAAGGGTACCTAGGGTCCTTCTGAGCCCCAAGCCTCCCCCCAGCCCCAAGGAGTCCCCCTTCAGTGGTACCCCACACCCAGCACAGAGCTGGGCATGGAGGGAGCCTGGGACTTGCTCAGCAAATGCTGGGTAGATAAATTACTTCACTAACTATGGGGCTGATGACACAAACTCTATATTAATTGGGTCACTACTGAAGGAAAAATCGGGTGGCCAAGCTGTGGGCCTGCAGACAGTGAGAGCTGACGTGGCCCTGGGAGACTGTATTACGGACGGCCCGGCCCTATCAGGGCAGGCATCTTCACTGCCATATCTCTTCTCATCACCTCTTGGAGTATCTAGTCACCAGAATCTTCCATTTCTGTCTCCTTTTGGGCAAACTTTCTATGTGGGTACAGACTAGTTCCCATAGACAAGAGATGGCACACAATGCATTCTGTCTATGCACAGGACAGAAGTAGCTGCCTCCCTCCCCAAGTAAAAAGAAGGGAGAGAAACCTTTAGCTCCCTAGAGGTGGGATGAAAAGGATCCTGGGTTCTTACCCTGACATTTTAAAGTATAACTAAAATATCTCCAGGGGTCAGAAAGCCTCAGGAATCTGGGCCTTTATGACCTAGAGGTGTCTCTAAAATCTGGGCTTCACCCCTTTGGACACGTAAATACCTAGGAAGACAGCACTCCAGTCTTCCTGGCACCTGGGGGCTTAACTGTGTGTGTGTGTGTGTGTGTGTGTGTGTGTGTGTGTGTATGTGAGTGTACATGCATGTGCACATGTTGATGGTGTGCATACATATGTATGCATACATACATGCATGTATGTGTATATGTGTACTGTGTGAATACATCTGCATGTGTGTATATGTACATATGTATATGTGTACATATGTATATGGTATGCACACATACATGTGCACTTATAGGTGTGCACCTTTTCATGTATACTGTGTGCATGCACATATGTGTATGTGTACATGCTATGCATGTATGTGCATATGTATGGGTCTTTCTGTGGGTGTATACATGTATTTGTGTATACATATACATGTATGCAGATGTGTGCAATATATACATATGCATGTGTGTGCATGTATATACATATATGCAGGTGTGTATGCACATGTAGTACATGTGTATATGTATGTTTGTATATGCGTATGTGTAAATGTAGTGTGTGTGTGTGTGTATGTGTGTACGTGTATATGGAATTCTGGAGGGCCAGTCTGGCTATCAAATGTTCTAATCTTTAGTTACTGGTCACATCAACTAGTCACTAGCCCCTCTGGCCACTCTACACAGGCCCACAGCACGATCTCAGGCACATAAATAGGGACTATGCTTGTTTTCTTTCTTTTAACACTTTCCAAATTTTTCATAGGTATATTTGGCATGGACATACATACTCACTGTAGAAAATTCTTTTTTTTTCTTTTGAGATGGAGTTTTGCTCTTTCATCTGGACCTCAGCCTCACAAGTAGCTGGGATTATAGGCACCTGCCACCACGCCTGGCTAATTTTTTTGTATTTTTAGTAGAGACAGGGTTTTGCCATGTTGGCCAGGCAGATCTTGAACTTCTGACCTCAGGTGATCCAGCTGCCTCAGCCTGCCAAAGTGCTAGGTTTGCAGGCATGAGCCACCACGCCTGGTCTAGAAAATTTAACAGTAGCAAGTACTAGGCACTGTTTTCTTACTACATGCCAGGCACAACTGTAGGGGCTCTGCATGTGTTGTCTCCGGGAATCCTCGGAACAACATCTTGAGGCAGATTCAACAATTATCTCCATTGTACAGAGGAGGAATGGAGACCCTGGATTTCAACCACTTTCCTAAGTTGCACAGCTAATGAGAAGTGGAGCTGAGATGTAAACCCAGGCAGCTTGACTCCAAACTTGACTGGTAAGCACCATGTTCTAGACTTCCTCATGCTTACTTTTAGACAGATGATTCTTTTCACTTTTCCATTTTTTTTTAAACTAAAATGGAATCGAATTGTTGTCTGCCCCTTGCTCTTTCCCTTAGCACACGTGACCTTCTCTGATGGATATGGTTCTCAATGTTTCCTGCCCCACGACGGTGAAACTGATGACTTCACAGGCATCTGATGTTCTCTGATATATCGACTCTGGAATTCCAGATTCTAAACCCCAAACAAAGCCTCAGGAACACCAGGTTGCTGTGGATTAAGATTCAATAAAAGTGGGGCAGGGAGCTGTGGAGAGAAGATTGTCTGGGTTATAAAGCGGTTACCAGAAGGTTGCATTAGAGGGCTGTGAGGAACCCGGGTCTGTGAACACAAGTAGATTTAATAAAATGGTGCATCTCAAGGACCTAAAAATAAATAACTTTAAAAGGTGGGTCTTCGCTCAAATGAACAGAGGCTTCCTGTTCTTCAGTACAGTTCAATAAACATGGACAGAGCCAGTCTACTCTAAAAAGGCAGGAGAAAAAACATGTGCTCCCAGGAACCTGCAGTCTTCACCATAGTGAAGTGAAGGAGACAGCCACGGTGGTAACCTCAGAACTGTAAAATTTAGACACTGCCACGTAACAGACATGCAAGAGGCTCTGGAGGAGCCCAGAGGACAGACGTTAGACCCCTGTGGCCAGGCTCTTAGAAGCCAGAGCTGTCCGCGGGTGAACAAGAATTGGCAAGCAATGATGGAAGGAAGGGTGTTCCAGGGCAGCGGTGACAGTATGGCCAAAGGCCCCAGGGCCTGGAGAGGCGAACAGAGTAATACCACTAACAACTGCTGTTCATGCAAAGCACAAAACTCCCTGAATGTAGCTGAGAAAAATCTGCCTTCACATACTCTGCATCTACTACCCATGAACAATTTTGAGTGAATCCTAAATTCCATCCAAAAGAAAAAAAGGTTACTTAAACAAAGAGTAGTTTACTCTTCAAAGACTGTCTACAGAAGAAGATGGACTTCAAAAGTGAAGCACAAACATTCCTAATATGAAACAAAAGCTCTAGATAGGCCTGGCATCAATTTTTGATAAAAATAAAATTAAAGGATAAAAAATTCGAAGGATTACATACATCATCTGTATAGAAATATGGCTGACTCTTGAACAACACAGGGGTCAGGGGAACCAACTCTCATGAAGTTGAAAATCTGAGTATAATCTTTGACTCCCCCAAAACTTAACTATGAATAACCTACTGTTGACCAGAAGCCTTACTGATAACAGTCAATTAACATGTATTTCATTTATATATATCATACCCCATATTCTTAAACTAAGCTAGAGAAAAAAATGTTATTAAGAAAATCATAAGAAAGAGGAAATATACCAACTCTTCACTAAGTGGAAGTGCATCATGATAAAGGTCTTCATTCTCAGGCCAGTCATGCCAGCACTTTGGGAGGCTGAGGCAGGTAGATCACCTACGGTCAGGAGTTTGAGACCAGTCTGACCAACATGGTGAAACCCCATCTCTACTAAAAATACAAAAATTAGCTCAGCATGGTGGCGAGTGCCTGTAATCCCAGCTACTCTTGAGGCCAAGGCAAGAGAATCGATTGAACCCAGGAGGCAGAGGTTGCAGTGAGCCAAGATTGTGACCTTGCACTCCAGCCTGGGCAACAAGAGCAAAACTCCGTCTCAAAAAAAAAAAAAAAAAAGAAAGAAAATCTTCAAGAAAAACAAATGAAATCAGCATACATAGTCATGAAAAGCAAATCTTAAATTATTATAACCCATCTGATTTAGGGAAATTATGTATTTAAAAAAAAAGCTAACCCAGGGATGACAATTTCAGGGCTTGAAGGATAGTCATTTTCTGATGTCACAGCTGCATTTGTGTTCCTGTGTCTAAAATGGTTAACACTGCCACTGAAAGACAGGTAGGGCAAGAAAGAAAGGGCAGTGTGGAGAATGAGGTGGAAAGGCAGAAGGTGACCTCATGACAGAAGGCTAGAGACCTGTTCCCACTCTGGGCTCTGCCACTGCGGAGTCCCGGCCTCAGTTTCCCCTTCTGTAAAATGATGGTGCTGGCTTCCTGACCTCCAAGGTCTCTTCCAGCTCTGTTGCTCCCTGACCCTCCTGTCTAGAGGACACTTCCTGGATTAGAATCACAGTTGAGGACAACAGTGTCTCTCTTCCGTTATCTTCTTCTCCCAGCATATGCCCAACTGTTCTTTGCTTCAGCTTGAAAGTACAAAAAGACCAATCTGACGAAAATTCCATTTATCTTCAATCAGATTGGAAGCTAACCCCAAATACTTTCAAATAGTTTCAAATAGTTATCAAAAGAGGACAGTGCAAAAGTAAAATGTAAACTGTGTGTCTAAAAATGGCAATCCAGGCAGGGTACAGGGGCTCATGCCTGTACTTTGGGAGGCCGAGGCGGGTGGATCACCTGAGGTCAGGAGTTTGAGACCAGCCTGGTCAACATTATGAAACCCCATCTCAACTACAAAAAAAAAAAAAAAAAAAAAAACAACGCTGGGTGTGGTGATGCATGCCTGTAGTCCCAGCTGCTTAGGAGGATGAGGCAGGAGAATTGCTGGAACCCGGGAGGTGGAGGTTGCAGTGAGCTGAGATCGCCCCATTGTACTCCAGTCTGGGTAACTAGGGAAAATTCATCTCAAAAAAACCCAAAATAATTAAAAATAAATAAAAATGGCAATCTATAGTTAGGTATAACAAAGAGAATAAGATATTAGCATCAATATGGGCTTTTACAATCTAACTTTTAGACTATCAGATAGATCTATCTGGGGCCTCAAGTTATCTGGATGAATTATCTATTCTGCCTGAACTCAAGTGAATTCAGGCTTCCGCTTTAGCTGAAATAAAATCTCCTTGGGATACTAGATTTGTCCTAGAACATTAATAACTCTGGAAGGATGGGGACCCGCTGCTGTATGACTCCAGTGTCTGTGAGAGATGTAATTTACTGGAAATAGCAATGTGAGTGTGGCCACCAGATGAGCCACACTAAAGTGTTCAAAGGTATTCTTGGTTTTAGTTCTTGATCCTGAAAAATCTGCCCCAGAACTGGGAGGAGTACCATGTTTCACAATTCACGGACCTCATCTCATGTTCTTTTCAAAGTTCTTTCCTATTTCTTACCAAACATTTCCCCATCTGGGAAAATGGAGGAAAACTCCATTCCTCCCAAACCCTATATACCTCTTTCCCCCAATACTATATATGTGGCCTGGGGATTTGCCTTCATGATGGGGCAAAGCTGCAATGCCATAGAATCCAGGGAGGCAAAAAAATTTCACCTGTATGAAAAAAAGAAGGGAATTCACTCGGTGGAGCCACCCCTAACCTGCATAATGTGAACTCAGAGGTACCCCTTGAATCGTTAACTCCTGACCCTGTTATTCCAAGGTTGGTCCTACAACAGGCCATCCCAACCTCACCCTCCCCTACCGCCCCTGTCCCCAGGCACAGGCGTAACTGGCCATGTCTTCCAGCTGAAAAACCTTCCCAAATCAGTTTCAGTGTTGTTTCCTAGAACTCTCTGAAACGATATACAGCCCAGAATAATTCAGACAGATGTTATTCAAGGATTCCAGAGGGGAGAAGAAAACGAAACAGAAACAGCTCGGGTCAGGATAATACGCTTATTCTGAGAAGGCACTGGGTGGCTGATCCCACCTCTCCGATGTGGGGGTGGTACACATCTAAGTAAGGTCGCTAGGGCAAATTTGATTTTGTGTATGCATATGTATGTCAATCCAATTGTTTTATCGATGTTTATGTTCAGATTTTACTTGTGTGGCTTTGGTGGCAGTAGGAGGGTAGACAAAGTGGAAGTAACCTAACCGGGCTCCTCACTGCCATCCCGCAAAGAAAGCCCAGCACCCCTGCTTACATCACAGCCAAGGCTGGTGGCAGGAGTGGGACTGGGATGCTCTGAACTGCCCTTAATTCGTTAAGTGGATCACTATGGAGATACTCCCCAGGAATCAAACTTGGGAACAATAACTTAAAAAGCCCTGCTACTCAAAAGTCCGGAATACCTTGCTTGCATGTATTTCTTTTATTTTACGCTGAGCACTGAGATCTGTGCTCGGGTTTGGAGGGGAAGAGGGGCAGGAGGATACATTTTGGGGTGACCCTGAGTGACTTCTAGGAGGCTTCCCCATAAACCAGTCCATCTCGGGTTTTCCAGGCCCGGGCTGATGAGACCCAGGTGAAACGGTGTTTTACAAATGTGGTCCAGGTGGCCCTCACCTTTCCATGCTGACTTCTAGGTTGAGCTCAGCTGAAGAAAGATGTACCTGACTCCAAAATGAGGAGAGACATAATGAGTGTCCTGATTTAACAATCCTTATTACAGCCAGAGAAACAATTTTGGAAAGCTGGTTTGCTACTAAAAGACAGCAAGGAACAGAATAATGATTTTGTTCTAAAAAAGATTTTCCTGCAAGCATTCCTCTTTTGTACCCTTTCACACGCAGCCTCCTCCTCTGAAGGGTGCAGTCGAGCACGGACACAAAACTGGAGTGTTTTCTACTCCAGTGTGCACCCAGCCACCACACAGTGACCTCCTGCTCAAGGAAAAATTGCTGAAGCTAAAGAAGGCAGGTTCAGATGCTGGATTTGGTTTACACACATCCTATCTTCTTCAAAGCAGCATTTCAGAAAAAGTAAATAAAAATGAGCTGTTCTATTTCTGGTTCTTCTCTAAACAGTGAAATTCAAGTTCCTGCTCTGACTGTCCTCATGCCAGTCATTTAACTTATCTGTGCCTCGGTGGCCTGTATGGAAAATGGGAATAGCATAGTGCTTCCCTCCACTGACTGCTGTCAAAACAAATGAGCAAACGCGTGTCCGTAACAATGATCATCAAACACAGGGTCCCCCCTCCCAAATGATCCTTGGACCTGATGATATTTTAACCTTGCCTAAATTGTGATGAAAAAATGATAAAGGGGCCGGGCGCAGTGGCTCACACCTGTAATTCTAGCACTTTGGGAGGCTGAGGCAAGAGGATCACTTGAGGTCAGGAGTTCAAGACCAGCCTGGCCAACATGGTGAAGCCTTGTATCTACTAAAAGTACAAAAAAAAAAAATTAGCTAGGCGTGGTGGCACATGTCTGTAATCCCAGCTACTTAGAAGGCTGAGGCAGGATAATTGCTCGAACCTGGGAGGTAGAGGTTGCAGTGAGCCGTCATTACATCACTGCACTCCAGCCTGGGCCACAGAGTAATACTCTGCCTCAAAAAAAAAAAAAGAAAGAAAAATGATAAAGGGATGGCCAAGGATGGCAATGTTATGGGATTAAAAAGTGCGGGTGAGAAAATCCTGCAGTTGACCCTGACCCCGCCTGGCGTACATGAGAAGCATTAAAAGTTGGTCAAGTAAGTAGGCAGTTTACTCTCCTTCATGGGCATGAATGAGCTCTGTGCGTTTGTTCTGTTTATCTGAAAGAAAGTCAAATGTCCGCGCCTAAGATAGTTAGTCAGTTCCCAGAAGTCAAGTGAATGGTCTGTGTCCAACCTTGTCCTTGTTTTTCCCCGTACCCAGCTGCCTCCAGCACCCAGCCTTCCTTATCTTATGCTACTCATGACAGAGAGCAGATTGTGGAAAGCATGCAGAGAGATAAGGCGATTCAGGGCAGAGTGGGCAGTCGGTCTGTGGTGTCGCCCTCCCAAAACCTCTGGGTGGAGAGTGCACCAGCTGAGCCCAGAAAGCCTCATTCTTACAGACTCTCTGGAAGCAGGGCCTGAGAAACTCGATTCTCCAGGTGAGGAAGCCTCTTCAGGGCTTATCAGAGAAAGAGAAGCACTAAGCCACCAGGAAGGGGTTGCAGGTCTGTTCAGCGCCCAGCAAATTCCAGGACTCAGCCAAAGCCTCTTTGCTTTCTGAGCCTTTAATTTTTATCTGGAAAAGGTACACCACGTTGTACCAGATGATCACTGGGGTTCTTTCCGTCCATCTCTAAACAAACTTATTAACCAGAATTGGCAGTGTGGTCTACAATATGAAGAATAAACTTCCTGGTTCCACTGAAAACCAGGTGATCCTTACTCTTTAGGGGACATAGGAGACAAAAAATAGGATCCTTTAAGAACTGTGGGAGCTGAGCCTCCATTCTGCAAGCCAAGCCTCTTTAGAAAAAAAACAAAAGGCCACACGAAATAGCACATGTCACATTCATCATGGTAAAACAGCCCCACACATTCCATAAAAATCTCAGAATCCATGGGATACACAGAGGCTATGTGATTTGGATTGAAATCTCAGACACAAAAGGTTATCAGGGTACTTTGCTCTTATAAATGGCAAAAGCTTTTAAAAGCAAACTGTGCAGCCCCAAGCAACTGCTAAGACATTCTAAAGTGTTTGGCTTGTAGAGCTGAAGTATTTCAGTCCTCCCACCCCCCTTTGTGTTAGCTTTCAAGAGAACACTGGGCTATGTTTGGGGTTTTAATTGCTAGAATGTACCTTATTTGAAAAAAAACAAGTACTTCATTCAAGGAGAAAACACCTTGAGGCTGGCATTTACCCAGCTGGGTGTGCAAGACTTTTGAGTGAACTGGTCACAGCAGCAAGTAATAAATCAATAGCAGCCCTTTTCTTTTTTTTTTTTTTTGAGATGGAGTTTTGCTCTTGTCACCCAGACGGGAGTGCAATGGTGTGATCTTCGCTCACTGCAACTTCCACCTCCTGGGTTCAAGCGATTCTCCTGCCTCAGCCTCCTGCGTAGCAGAGATTATAGACACCCACCATCACATCCAGCTAATTTTTTGTATTTTTTGTAGAGATGGGGTTTCACTGTGTTGACCAGGCCGGTCTTAAACTCTTGACCTCAAGTGATCCACTTGCCTTGGCTCCCATAGTGCTGGGATTACAGGCGTGAGCCATGGTGCCTGGCCAAAACTCTTTAACAAGCATTCTCTCTTCTTGATTCTCATCCCAAGTATTAATATTTCCCTTTCACGGATGAAGAGACTGACGCTTGGGGTTTATGCAACTTGCCAAGGTCAACTGGTCACAGTGACAATATGAGGGTGTCACAGCCTTCTGCTATGGGCGAAACACTGTCCTTGTTAACACCATTTAAAAGTGCCCTGGCCCATATGGTGATGGCCACTCACACACTGTGATTTAAAATTAGGTCATAGGGCACTGCTGGCACACCCATGGCACAGGCTGAATGTTTTTATAGGTGTCTCATACAAACAGGCTGCAATATATGCAAGAGCTGCCAAAGTCTGAGCTGTTGGAAAACACAGACATTGCCTCAGGGAAGCACATCCAAATGATACCACCCAAAGAAGTACAAAATGGTAAACGAGATGCCACTGCTTCATAGAGATATGAGCTTAGACACATGGCACAAAGGAAACATAAGGAGATTCTGTACTGAGAGGTTAGATCGCTGACCACTTTGAACAGCTAACTCATGCACACACAGCACAGCTTCCCAGAAACTGGGAGCCCAAGAAGAACTAACTATTCCTTTTACAATTTAAGCATGCTGTCTCCTGCACTAGGCACCCCCACTGTTCCTGGGTCTTTGGCAGGCAGGGGCTAATCCAGGTCTTTTAAGCGGGCTAGCAGCAGCACTGTTGTGGTGAGAATGCTACTAGCCCAGGCATGGCGAGAGGAGAGAAACCTATTGCACGGTTGGAAGACTAACCAACAACTCCCACCAAGGGACTGTGTATATACCAAACAGCATAAGCTCAAACAGATGTGGCGCACACTGGAGCACACCACCTTGCTGCCCAAGGAATCTCCATTTTCACACGGCACCAGGAAAATGACTCCCGGAACCGGTCCAGCAATAGCAGCAGGACCTGGCTGAGGAGGAGCCAACAACGGCCAGGGCAGGTGCAGCATGGCAACTGCCAGGTAAGTGCTGGAGCAGGTTTCTACAGAAATCAGGGGACAAGGATGATGAATGACCTGCCTAGGGAAGGAAGGCAGACACAGGTGGCTCAGTGTGCTGTGAGTTTCCTGAGACTCTCTTTGAGGGGTTCATATCTGTTGTCTGGCAGTCAGGAACCAGCACAGTCCATCTCTCATTCTTTCCATGTAAAGTGATAGAATGCCGATGTGCCCTGCCCTGCATGAGGTGCAGGGGATTCAGGGGGGATTGCAGGCCCAGCCAGAGCCCAGCTTGGTCATGAGAATCACATGCACACATGCTGGCAGCTGGAGCCTTGTCAGGAAGCATCCCAGGAATAACTGGGATGTTAAGGACTGGGGGCCCTGGAGCTGAGTAGCAGTACGCTAAGGCATAAATGACAGCAAACAAAGGCAAATAGAGTATGGATTTGCAGGTCTGAGAGACTGGAAAAGGAAGGAAGGAGATGTACAATGCAGGAGAGGGGTCTATTTTCATCAAGGCCACCTTGAACTCCAAATCCAGGGGTCCTGTGGTTCCCCTGGACAGTTTCCAAAAGTGGTGCCTTTTCAGATCAAATGAAAGTAAGAAGATTTTATCTGGCTTGAGAGATCATAAAACCTCTACAAAATTGTGAATGAATTTCTCTCTCCAACAATGCTAGGAAGGGGAAAGGGGGGAGGCCATAAAAGGAAAATTCTCTCTGACTATTAAGAAGGCTTTGGAGAGGTCACATAAAAACTGCCATCTGCTATTGGTCATTAGATGAGCTGGGAAGACAATGCTGTGCAGCAATTGTTCTCAGCAAGGTTCCAGCTGACACATCTGCCCCCACCCTACCATGCACACCCCACAACCTGGGGTTTAAAGTTTTCCTCATATTTGTTATTAGATCTTAATCTCCCAGGGAACAGGCATCTTTTGCAGTAAATGATGATACTGTATGCCATGTCTTTCATAGGCAACACAAACACAAGTGCTGATGTGGCAAACAAACAATTTATTTTTATTTATTTATTCATGTTTTGAGACAGAGTGTCGCTCTGTGGCCCAGGCTGGAGTGCAGTGGTGCAATTTTGGCTCACTGCAACTTCTGCCTCCTGGGTTCTCCTGCCTCAGCCTCCCAAGTGGCTGGGATTGCAGGCGCCCGTCACCACACCCAGCTAATTTTTGTATTTTTAGTAGAGAAGGGGTTTCACCATGTTGCCCAGGCTGATCTTGAATTCCTGACCTCTGGTGATCCACCTGCCTCGGCCTCCCAAAGTGCTGGGATTACCGTAGTAAGCCACTATGCCCAGCCCAAACACAAAATTTGGTAGAGCAACGTAGCAGCCAGACTGTCTTCCCCTTGTCCTCACTCCAACTCACCTCCTCAAAAAACCTCTTCAACTACAAAGTAATGTTTTCTCCTCTCCCTTACTGTCAACACTCTGTAAACAGGCAGCGGCCAGCAGTTTGCCCTGTGACCTGTGTAGACCTATGATGCTGTCTACTTCTAAACAGGTCTTCACCTTCCATAATGAAATAATGGAAAATTGAAGCCATCAAGTTCCGAGATTGAAAAAATAATGGATGGATGTTTCTATATAACACTAAAGACAGATCTGACATCTACTGATTGGGACTATTTGTGAAAATACTCCAAAAGGACTCCAGCCCACATCAGAGAACCATGACTAGCCAGCCGCTGGGTTTGAAATGGAATTACCTGTCTGAATTAAGGAGAAAACAAATGTCTGCATTGGTATGCCAAAAAATATAGACATTCATGAAAATTAATTAAAAAATGGAGGCATTCTCATTTCTTGGTGGTCTCAAAGTTTCTTCTACCACCTGTCATGTTATTGCATGTAGTCTGATGACTAATAATTCTGTTCACATTAGGATATTTGGGATGCCTCAATGCATGCAACAAAGACCAAAGAATTATGCTGGCTGCCTCATGATATCCCCAGGAAGTCTACTGGTAGATTTTTTGCTTTCAAGGTATCTTTTTCTTGGTTTCTGTTGACTCTGAGAAGGTGTTTTTCTTTTGTCATCTTGCCTTTTCCTTTCCTATTGGAGGACAGCACGTGGTGAGTGTTCCTGGGCTATGTATTATCACTTAGGAGTGAGGAAGTAGAAGGATGATCAGAGGTCCATGCCCAAGATTGGTGCTTTTCAAATGTGGCCTTGTCTGAAGAATGATTAACATTTCTTATGAGTCTTATCCATTTCATTTGCTTTCCTCTCTTCTCTAGCAGAACTGAAAAATTTTTAAGAGCACTCCCCCAGAGAACGGGAAAATGATGAGGATGCCCATTCTCACCACTTCTATTCAACATAGTACTGGAAGAGCCACCCATAGCAATCAGACAACAGAAAGAAAGTAAAGGCATCCAAATAGGAAAGGAAGAAGTCAAACTCTCTCTCTTTGCTGTTGATAAGATTCTACATCTAGAAAACTCCCAAAACTCCACCAAAAGGCTCCTAGAACTGACAAATGACTTCAGTAAAGTTTCAGGATACAAAATCAATATGCAAAAATTAGTAGCATTTCTATATACCAGTAACATCCAAGCTGAGGGCCAAATCAACAACACCGTTCCAAAGTGCTGGAATTAGTAGGTGGTCGGATCACCTGTGGTCATGAGTTCAAGACCAGTTTGGCCAACATGGCAAAACCCCATCTCTAATAAAAATACAAAACTTAGCTGGGCGTGGTGCTGTGTGCCTGTAGTCCCAGCTACTTGGGAGGCTGAGGGAAGGAGACTTGCTTGAACCTGGGAGGTGGAGTTTGCAGTGAGCCGAGACTGTACCACTGCAATCCAGCCTGGGTGACAGAGTAAGACTCTGTCTCAAAAAAAAAAAAAAAAAAAAAAAGAGAACACAGTTCCATTTAAAGTAGCCATTAAAATAAAAAAAACCTAGGAATACAACTAACCACAGAGATGAAAGATCACTACAATGAGAACTATAAA
>CAUYLG010074176.1:0-91655 GCA_963573385.1 Cacajao melanocephalus
CCTTCCATTCCCTCCTTCTCTTCCCTTCCCTTCCTTCTTTCCTTCCTTGCTTCCTTCCTCTCTCTTTCTCTGTTTCTTTCCCTCCCTCCCCACCTTCCCTCCTTCCTTCCTTCCCTCTTTCCTTCCTTCCTTCCTTCCTTCCCTCCTTTGTTCCTTCCCTCCATTCCCTCCTTCTCTTCCCTTCCCTTCCTTCTTTCCTTCCTTGCTTCCTTCCTCTCTCTTTCTCTGTTTCTTTCCCTCCCTCCCCACCTTCTTCCTTCCTTCCTTCCTTCCTTCCTTCTTTTATTTCCTCTCTCTCTCCTTTTTGTTCTATTCGGGTCTTTAATTGGTTTTAAAGGCTCATCCACACTACTAAGGGCCATCTACTTCACTCGGTTTACCAATTCAAATGCTAATCTTATCCGGAAACACCCTCACAGACACATTCGGAAATTATGTTTAACCAGCAGTTATCTGGGCACTCCATGATCAGTTAACTTGACACATAAATTAACCATCGCACAAGGAGTCTGGATCACTGCAGACAAAATAAAGTCAGGAGCATTGGCTATGTCCGTGTGAATTGGGTGGGTGACAGAGGAGGAGCTAGGTTGTCATGGCCTCCGTGGCGTGGTCTCCAATGCCACATATTGCCTGGTGCTTCTTTAAAATAGTAACATTTCTATGGAAGATGTCATTCATTATGTTCTTCCACAGTCTGCATGGAGTTAGATACATATGGGTTTGAATTTTGACTTGCAACTGGCTTGAATTAGGCATTACTTAACCTCTATCAAGTCCAGCTTTTCATTAATCAAAGGGGGATAATATGCAGGATTGTTGTGCGAATTAAATAACATACTATTTGTGAAGTGCTTGTACTTAGACTAGAAGGCACTCAGTGAACAGTAACTATTATTATCATTCATCACCAATTTAATGCTAATTATTATTATTTCATGCAGCATGTTCCGAGACCAACATTGACAAAGACCATTCAAATAAATAGATACTTTCCTTTTGACTGACAGTGACAACAAGATTGCAAACCAATAGGAGTCTCTGAAAAGCATAAAATACACAATTATGTTTTCATGCTAACGAGGACTGAGAAGTAGTCATCTTTAATTTTTTCCTTTTTTTTTTGTGGTGACATCTACTAACCTCCGTCTAGCATTCTGTGGTGGGAAGATCCCATAATGACTCTCCAATCTGTGAGTTAGATGTGAACCTGTGGGCAAACTGAAGCTTGTCACTTCCGTCAAATAAATATAAATGAGAGAGAAGTACCAATTGAAGTTGGTGTGTGCTTTCTGCTTTTCAAATACAAAAAATTCTTTAAGGAGGATGTAGAGCTAGAACAAAGAAAAAATTATGTTGCAATTTGGGATTCAATACTGTATTGAAAGAGAACAAGAGAAGAAAAGGGGAATATTTTATAATTTACTAAGGTAGGGTTCTGGCATCCTATTTCTCTTTAACCATAAAAACAGTTGCCCTTTAAGGAACACACCCATGGAATGCGTATTTTTTTCTTATTTCAAAGCCCAGAGAAAGTTTGCTTTTCCTAAACCCATCACATGTATGTCTTTAGCCAGCCTGTTGGGAAGCTATTTATTTTTATTTAATGGTAGTTTTCCTGAACTACCGTTTTTGTCTTCCATCTTAAGTCAAGGTCTTATTGTACTTCTTTTAAGCTTATTTGTTTTAAATTCATTCCTTCTCTCTGTATATATAACACATAATATATATATTACAGCATACTGTCCTTCAGGTTCATCCATGTTGTCACAAAGGGGAGGCTTTTCTTCTTTTTAAAGGCTGAGTAGTATTTGATTGTGTATATACACCACCTTTTCTTCATGCATTCATCTGTTACTGGATACTTACATTGATTGCACATCTTGGCTATTATGCATAATGGTGCAATGAACATCAGAGTGCAGATATGTTTTTGAGTATCTGGGTTTCTCAGACCTTCTCTAAGGCTGTGTCCAACTCCACTCCTTTTGTTCCCTCCTAGAGGGAAAGTCTTAGAATTTGATCCTGCAAAGCCAGGCCAGGTGCTGAGAGCCTCCGTTTATTTGCCCTAAGGCAGTACCCTGAAGTGTTCAGTGTCGTACCCCATCTCCAAAAGCAGCAGAGTCAAGTTGCCTTCTACACTCCTCCCCTGCTATGAAGGTCCCCATGTTATCTGTGGGAGCTTGTGCACTTTATGCACAGGGATGTGCAGGGTGCCATCCGTGGTGGGAGTATATTTTGGGGTGTACATTGGCTGGTGGGGGAGCTCTGTAAACAGTTTATTCTGCAGGGTTTGTGGGCAAGACTCTTTCCGGAATCAGTGAGCTGGTTAGCAGGATCCATGGCTGGTTGTTGAGAACTGCATGTCAACTGCTGTCTGCTACCACCCCTGCTCCCAGCTGTCTCCAGATGATTCACTTGTGCTTATCCCCTCATTGTTCTGAGTGATGCAAGGCAGAAGTGGGCCTTCTGGACTGTGTCCCATAAGACCGGGGAGTCTAGCATTCCTTTTATGCTCACTTTTCCTCATAACAGAGAGCGCAGGCCCAGGGAACCTATCTCAGCATAGATCTGTGCTGCCTTGAGGGAAGGGTAAAGTGGGTAAAGGGAGACTGTTTTTCTTACCCTATTCAATTCATCCACTCTAGAATTTTTTTTTCTCCACCAGGTGCTAGAACCTCCCAGTTAGACTCTAGGGCTCCTGCCATTTTGGCTGATCTATGGGTGATTACCAAAATGGGTGTTTCTGTGGGCGGATAAGAGCTGGCATCTCCTATTCTGCCATCTTGTTGGACTCATTTTTGCTAAGTTGGACATTTGGGCTGTAGAAGAGTGTAGAAGCATCAGAGTCAAGCTGGCTTCTGCACTCCTCCCCAGCTCTGGAGGTACCCATGCTGTCTTTGGGAGCTGATGACATGGGTTGTTGATGAGACTGAACGTAGGGGAACAGGAAAGAGGTGAGGTAGCTGGAAGAAATTCAGGCAAAGAGAAACTTGAGCAAATAAAAGAAATATCTCATAGGGATTTGAAAAATTGTGCTTTTCTTCAGTGTGTGAGTTAGTATTTCTTTTGTCTTGCCAAGAAATCTTCAGTAAAAGTCAACACTAAGTAGTAATGCACGTGGAGGCAGATGTGCTGGGCCAGGGACAAAGCCCTGATTCTTGCCTCAGGAGTGAGGGCTGGGCTCTCTGTGGGAGGCTCACTACCTCTGGATGACCTCAGGAGCCAAGGCCCATCTTTCTCCAGGCAGACCCCTCTAATAGCCCTAGAGAGAGATGATGATCCTCTTCTGAGTTTTGAAAGCACTGTACTCATTGTAAGGCAGTTCTGTAAGCCTGTGGTCTGAAATTACAAATTCATGTATCTGGCTCACCCTCTAGACTACAAGTTACTTGAGGGCAGGATCTGGGCTTTCTTGGTCCTATATCCCCAGTTTTGACTGGTGATAGGCTTGGAAGAGGTGCCTGGTAAATGGTGGAAATGATTTGTCTGGTCCAGTTCTACAGATAGCATCTTCAGTACATTTGCTATTAGTATTGCCATAATATAGTAACATAATTCTGAATGATGTAGAATATTTAAGGGAACCATACCAGGTAGCTCTCAGATCTTCCTGGACAAGCTATCTAGTGCCAGAATGCTATTGGCTAAGACTTTTCATAGTTTGGCATTTTGCTTATGGGTCTAATAACAATGTTCACCTCTTTTTGTGGCAGCTGGAAAGCTATATTTTTCTTAGCTGCTGACCTGCTTATCCCATTTGGGAACTTGGGATCCAATTAGGCCTGAGGATGTGCAGACGAAGGAGTGAGGTTATAACCAGGTCAGCCTTTCTCTTGAAATAGTCATGAAAAAGAACTAAGCAAAATAGCTATGAATAAGGTTTTAAGACACAATAGGAATAAACTAAAGAGAGAAGTGAATCTTTAGCTGTAAGTAGAGGAGGAAAAAAGGCAAAACCGGGTATTTGTTCAGTAGAATGATATTTGCCACCCAATTGAGAGAGGTAGGGCTTAAGGGTGTCTGTTTGTGTGTGTGTGTGTGTGTGTGGCCACTGACTTGGTCTTTCTGATATTCTTCTCAGTAAAATCAGGATAATACTTGTTTTAGGGTGAGATTTTTGAGGGTGCTATAGTTGATTTTTGCTCAAACATGCCAGATAGCTTCCTACTTGGCTGATTTGAGGATTCCCTGATGCTGTAATTTCTCCATCACTGTTCAATACATAAAATGACCATAGAACTGTGAAAGTGTAGTGCAGTAGTTAGAATCCTGGACTTTGGGACCAGACAGAGAGATTCATGACATGATATTTGGGTAAACAGTTGCCTTCTACTTAAAAAGCAAAGTTCTTCTTAATTAACATATCACATTAGACATTTATATGAAGTAGGCACTTCATGGAGTTTGAAATCAGGACAAATATTGTTAATAATAGATCTATCTTCCTGTTCTGTGACCTTGGGTAAGTTACTTAGCCTCTGTGAAACCTGCTGATGTGGCTTCAATGTTAGTCCCCTCTAAATCTTATGTTGAAAGGCGATACCCAATGTTGGGGATGAGGCCTGGTGGAAGGTGTTTGGGTCATTGGGGTGGACCCCTCATGAATGGCTTGGTGTTCTCCCTGTGGTATGAGTGGGTTCTCACTCTGTGAGTTCATGAGAGCCAGTTGTTTAAAAGAGCCTGGCATCTCTCTTGCTTCCACTCTCACCATGTGACACACAGGCTCTCACTTTGCCTTCTGCCATGATTGTAAGTTTCCTGAGGCCTCACCAGAAGCAGATGTCAGTGCTCGGCTTTCTATACCACCTGCAGAAGCATGAGCTACTTAAACCTCTTTTCTTCATAAATTACCCGTGCTCAGGTATTGCTTCATGGAAACACAAATCAACTAACACACCCTATTTCCCAGCCTGTAAAATGAGGGACACGGTTCACTTTGTAGGGTCATTGTGGGATCAACTAAACAAAGGTGTGAAGCATAGAAAGTCCCGTAAGAAGTCCCGATGATGGCGGTGGAGGCGGGTGATGGCCATTGTGACACAGGCAGGGGTTTGCTACCCACTGTCTTTGTCTTTTCCCTTAGGAAAAGAGTTCCAGTGTAAGAGGGTGACAGTGTTCTCAGTGTAGTTGATATTTTCCAGGCTCCCTTGTAGCTAGGTGTGAGCATGTGCGTATTTCTGACCATAACGTGAGCTGAAGTTGCTGGGTAGAAAATTTAGAAAGGCTTCTTAAAGGAGAGAGAGCCTATTTGTCCTTCCCTGATCACTTCTCCCTATTGCCTGGCATTCTGAGGTGAAGGCAAGCGCTCCAGCAGCCATTTGGACCAGGAGATGACTTTGTGAATGAGCCACACTCTGAGAGTGACAGAACAGGAAGGTAGAGAAAGGCTGGGCCTGTCATTCCTACTGGAGCACTTTACCAGAGCTTTAAGTTGAGCTTTAAATTGTCATAGTTTGTTCTTTTCTTCATTTTATCTGTAGCCAGACTTTATTTTAATTGACAGTGATAATGAGGATAATTTCTTTTTTGGCTTTCAAGAGACTTGTATTAATTTAGGGGGGTTTTCCAAGGATTGCCTCTTGGTTGGTTGATTTCCAGGTGGGTAGTCAGCTAGAGAAAGGTGCTGAGGGCACTAGATGTGAGGCAAATCCTTGGGAAGGCAGAAGGGGAATGTTGGGATAAAGAATGTGCATCAGAAAGGGGAGTTCAAGAAAACAGATCGCCAGCCCTGTACTTACCAATTGTGTCACCTGGGGCAAGGCCAATAGCACCTTGCCTCCCCAAGGGCTGTAGCAGAAATTAAATGAGAACGTATTACATGACCTGGCTCACAGGAATTCCTTTAAAAAGCTTATTTCTTTCTAGTGATTTACTAATATAGTCCTGGAAAGGACCTGTTCCTTGGACATCAAAAAAATACATAACCACATTTTGCCTAGATTTGCAGTTTGACAAGCAGAGGAGCTGCTGTCTCTTACGGAAATTGCTTACTCACCTCACACTCTGATTTCTGACGGGCCTGGCCCTGCCTGAGCTCACCAGCCTCTGTGGGAGGTGGGAAGAGAGAGGGGTGGATACAAGGCTTCAACTTTAATTCCAGTGCATCCTAGCATGCCAGCCCATCACAGAGCGGATGGCTTTTCTATTCCCTTGGGATGTTATGCTAAACACAATTACATACAGCATTTGACAACAGAGCTGGTAATTTATGTGCTGCTGGAACGGAGAAGAAGGAGGGTAATTGGGATGAATATCAATGTGATCTGAGAAGACACTGAATTTTCTCATCTCTTTCAGGAATCAGAGGTTGGTTATGGAAGGGAGAACGTTAATTGGTCACTTGGTGGATTGATTTAAAACCCATCTGCCTTTAGCGGGGATGCATTATCCATTACTCCCCTCAGGATGGTCTGGTTTGGGCGAGGTGGTGTGTTTGCCGGGGGAGTGGGCAGAAATCAGTATCAGATTGTCAACTTGAAAATGTTTGGTGAAGTTGCTGACTTACTGCTTGTGAGATCTGGAGACTTATTACACCTCTATGAATCTCAACTTTGTTATTAGTAAATGAGAGATAATAACACTGTCTCACGGGGCTCTTCTGAGGGTTACATGAGAGAAATTATACAGAGCCCTCCTCCAAAAGGTGCCCTCAGTGGTAGGTGGTCAAAATTCATTTGCTTCCTCCCGTGTAATTGAAAGACACGCTTCATTCCTGTCAGCCTTTGTGAAAATTTATCTTCTGACAGTTTTAACAGTGACAGAAGGGGATCCTTCCACTATATTATTAAAGAAGGCTGCTGCACTATTTAGCTTTACCACAAGCAAGCTTTATTTTGGAAAACAGGTGTGAGTGTGTGTGTGTGCGTGAATTCAAACACCTTATAGTTCCTGTTTTTTATCACCAGTAATTTAAAAATACCATTGCATGCCATTATCCCTTCAGTGCAGTCTCTTCTTTTTCTTCCTGAGAGTGGTACTCAGATCCAGGCCATCTTGCCACAGTCCCCAAGCAAGGTCTCTCCCTTTCTGGGTTACCTTCAAGGCAGTCTGAAAAAAAAATTGATCCAAGTCTCAGCTGTTAGAAGGGTAAGAAATAGGAATCTCAGGCTTTTTTTTTTTTCCCCAGTAAGAAATACAGGATATCTCCAGGCTTCATAGAGACAGATATGGGCTCTGGGCTGTTGTTTCTGTTTGGGTTTCATGAATAGCCTTTCTTTATGGATGGCACATAAACACCAGCCCAGAGAAGAAATTCATCTTTGGAGAAAACCCCTCAAATAGGCTCTTCCCTTACTTTCTTTCTCACTCTCTCTCTCTGTCTTTTTTTTTTTTTTAAATGGAGTTTCACTCTTGTTGCCCAGGCTGGAGTGCAATTGCACGATCTTATCTCACTGCAATCTTCACCTCCTGGGTTCAAGCGATTCTCCTGCCTCAGCCTCCTGAGTAGCTGGGATTATAGGTGCCCACCACACGCCTGGCTCATTTTTGTATTTTTAGTAGAGACAGGGTTTCATCATGTTAGCCAGGCTGGTCTTGAACTCCTGACCTCAGGTGATCCACCTGTCTCGGCCTCCTAAAGTGCTGGGATTACAGGCATGAGCCACCATGCCTGGCCATTGTTTCTTCTCTGCTTGTCAGGTCCTGGAGCCTGTCATTGTTTTGTGGGTTTGGGTTTGGGTTTACCCTTTGCACTCCAAACTCGCCTTAGTCTTCTTTGGCTCCTCACTTGGCTCTGAAGCCGATTTCTCCCTGCAGCCCGAGGTCTAGGTATTTTCAGCTCTGTCTTGGTGAAGCAACAGTTGTCCTCTGACCTCCAAAAGGGGTGAAGAATTTGGGCTGATCCAGCCCTGCTAAAAGCCCAGAGGACCCTTATTCCACTGAGTGATTGAAGATGTCGTCTCTAAATGTCTGGCCCCAGGCCCAGCCTGCAGGAGGCAGAGGCTGGGCAGGGGAAGTGATGATCTGGCTCACTTTTTCTTTTGAGAAACAGGCCACTTAGGATGTCATCTTTTAGCCTGGGCAAAGTCAATGCTCACTTATGTTTCTTTTCATGGCTGCTTTGCTACAGTTACCGCATAGCAGGTGCTTAATTTGTTTGTGGCAAAAAAAGTAGAATTGAAATCTCTGTGCTCAAGTCCAATGGCTCCAATCTGTGTTTCATTACTGGAAATGGAGCCTCCTGCTGCTCCGCGGTTCTTGAGTTAAAGCCAAGGCACTTGGACCAGCGGCACTGCTGGCTGGCTGGAATCACTCAGATAGATTTGTTCTGGCTCACCTGGTGTGGCTCTTAGGTTCCTGTCCGTGTTAATTATGTTCTCTACAGATCCTAAAGCCAGGTGTTTGCCTACCTATCTGAATGGGCGATGCCCTATGGCAAACCCACCAAGGAAGCTTTCTTCATTGCTCTACCTCATAGGTGATCTCTTTGCTTCAGACTTTGTGCCCTTTGGCTCCTATTCTTTCCAGTTCCTCCTCCTCTCACTTCTGTCATTTTTCCTGGCTTAGTCTGGGTGGTGTTCCACAGTGCCCTGTCAGGCTTTGTCTGCATGGCAATAGGACCCAAGAAGCCTTATGGATGTGGGGTTTCAATGCTTCCCCTTGCCTGCCTCGTCATCCTCACTTTATATAATGTTTGTTTTCTGGGAGTTCTCGGTAAAGCCTGAGTGAATAGGTCTATCCTGAATGTAGGAGAAGCTTTAGGAAATTATAGGAGCTTTTCAAAGACGGAGTTGGAGATTACATAATTGCAGCCTGCATCTCTTATGCTTATGCTGCATTTAATTCAGTCAGCCATGACCTAATCAATCAACCGACCCACCAATCAATCCATTAGATAACAGAGATTTACTGAGTTTCTGCTGTGTGCTCAGCCATGTGTTTAGGCCCTGAGGAACACAGAATAAGGAAAAAGCATGGCCTGTGCTTCAAAGCATTTACAATCCAGTTCAGGAGAAACAATGAACTTTCATGTCCCTACAGTAAACCCTACCAGGACGTTTTAGCTGACTGCTGCATTCTGAGTGTGTATGGGGAGAGATGGGGAGCAGGAACACCTGCTGTGGAGAGGTAGCATGGTGATGTGAAGCCAGCCTGGGTTTCAGAATTGGAGGAACCATGTCTGAGTCCCAGTTCCTCCTGTCATAGTTGTGGGCTTTGAATCCTGGATCGCTAGCAGAAAACATTTATTGAGGACTTTTTGTGCACATCACCCAGCTGCAAGTGGGATTGCAGTGGGACTGCAGGGGAAGGCAAGCATGCTACCCACCCTCAAGATACAGTCTTACCAGAGATGATGAGACAAAACAGCAGATGACAACCTCCTCCTCTGTGTTGGCCCCAGAATGGATGAAGGGGAGCCTATGGCTGTGAACATATGTCCCACCAGATTCATACAGAGAAGGGATTTATGGCGCTTTGGTGTGAGGTTTGAATGAAAGACTATCCCATTTATGGAGCTTCTGCCTTATTTCAGGAAACAAGCAAATAACTGCAAATCACTCCTACTCCATGTTAGCTTTTTAAAATCTATCACCTGGATAATCCTCTCCACCACAGGTGTGGTTATGCATTTTTTTAGATGAAAAAATTGAGGTTCAAAGGAAGAAAATAAGTTGCCCAACATCAAAAACTAATGAATTGGTGAAGTTTGGATTCCAACTCACACTACTCGGACACCATCGCTAATTTTGCGTGGTTTATCTTGTCTTCCCATCATTTCCCCATTTGCGGATTAGGCCATCAAAACCGAGAGAGGTTAAGGTTTCAAATGATCCATTTCAAAGCAGGGATCCAAACCTGATCTGTCTGATTCTAAAGCCTGAGACTGCGATAAACATAAACATAAACATAAACATGTGTATGGATGCAGGCATACAATGCAATAAAAGAAGGATTGAGGCTGTTCCTGTACACAGGCTTGAGGAGTTGTGGGGAGAATTAGGATGTGAAAGAAATGGTTGCCATGGATCAGAAATCCAGCCTAGCAGTTTAAATGGAAGGGACCTCCCTTTATACAAAACAGCCCTAAATTAGTTTAAACTAGTGCTTCTAAAATCTAATATGCCTACCAGTCACCAGGGGATCTTGTACAAATGCAGATTGTGACCCAGTATGTCTGGGGTGAAGTCTGAGGTTCTATATTTCTATTTCTTTCTCTATTTTTTTTTTTGAGACAGTCTTGCTCTGTTGCCCAGGCTGGAAGATTTAGGCTCACTGCAACCTCTGCCTACTGGGTTCAAGTGATTCTTGTGCCTCACCCTCCCGAGTAGCTGGGACTACAGGCACTTGCCACCATGCCAAGCTAATTTTCGTATTTATTGTAGAGATGGTCTTTCAACACATTGCCCAGGCTGGTCTCAAACTCCTTTGGTGGATCCACCTGCCTTGGCCTCCCAAAGTGCTGGAATTATAGGTGTGAGCCACCGTGCCTACCCATAGGTTCTGTATTTCTAACAAGCTGCTGGTCCATGAACCATATTTTGAGTAGCAAGGGTCTAAATTAGATTTCTCACGCTGGACTCTTTTGACATTTTGGGCCAGATAATTCTTTGTTGTGAGGATGTTTAGTAGCATTCCTGGCCTCTTCCCACTAGATGTCAGCAGCACCATCCCCCATTTGTGATAACCAAAAATGTCTCCTAATATTGCAAAATGTTCTTAGAGGGCACAGCCTCCCGCAGGAAAGAACTACATGTCTAAACCAGTGGTTCTGAAAGCTTGCCTGCACATAGGAATCATCTGGGGAGCTTTGAAACTCCTGGTGTTTTTGTCCCACCTAACGGATTGCAGTTTACTTAACCTGAAATGTGCTTGGGTCAATTTCAAATGTTTACATGCTTTCCTACGTGATTCTAATATGCAGACAAATTTGGCAACCCCTGGTCTAGGCTCAAACTCTGGACCAATAAGCTTCTCCTTCTCTTTTTGCTTCCAGGAAGCTACCACACCTAACACTCAGAACTGCCCGTGGCTGACCAGGCACCTGGTCCTGGGATGGGAAGAAATGTTTCCAGGCTTCACTCATCACTCAGAAAACCCAGCTCAGAGTTGGCTTAAATCCTCAAGTAAAGAAGAGCAGAAAAAAATTACACAGATCTGGGATGCAGTTAGCCCTCATCCATCATGCTGTCTGGGGCTTGTTTGCATGCAGAAGGACTATTTGTTTTAATCTTCAAGAATCCCATTTTGAGCTAGTGATCTCCCACAGGTTATGTAAAGGCCTGTGCGATGTTTTGGCTCTCTTTCCTCCCTCTCCCAGACCCTTCACAGAATCAATCTTTATTCCTCTCACATCTAGAGGCCAGAATAATAGTCTAGTGCTTGTCTGAAGTTTGGACTGAGCAGGTGCTTGGAGGAAGAGATTCTTTGCTAGGTAGGATGTCACTCAGTGGACCATGCAAAGAATATCTATTTTTAGTTTTCTTCTTAGCTGAGCATGTGCATGTTTATGTGCATGTCTATGTGCTGTAGAAATCATCTTGCTAAGGTTATTCCCATCTAAAGCCAAGTTTATTTTGCTGTCTGCTGAGCCATGCTGTGAATGTGGACAAAACAAACCCACACTCAGATCTTCAGTTAGGAATTGCTCATTAAGGACTCACCCTTGTCAGATGAGCTTCTGTTTCTAGGGAAGAAATTAACAGGGGAAGAATACAGGGAAATTAACAGAGGAAGAATAGACTCTTAGAACCATTATTCCCGTTACCTATTGCCTGACACCTACTTCTGCTTTCTCTCCCTTGGTAGTACAAGAGAGAAGAGACTGAATTTTGATGGCTGGAACCATGGATGAGAGAGCAACACACACCCATCAGAAAATGTGCCTGGAGCACCTCCTGGGTGGCAGCCTGTTTGCAGCAGCACGCATGAGTCTGGGGACATACAGTCTGGGATAGGTGTCCATTCTGCTGTCAACATTGCTATCAAGTTACCGAAACACCCTGAGCCTCCAATTTCTTTATTGGTAACTGGAAAGAATAATAACACCTTCAGGCTTTTCATAAAGATTATATAAGAATAAAATATAATATTTACTGAGCACGACTTGTGATGGTTAATACTGAGGGTCAACTGGATTGGATTGAAGGATACAAAGTATTGATCCTGGCTGTGTCTGTGAGGGTGTTGCCAAAGGAGATTAACACTTGACTCTGTGGGCCTGGAAAGGCAGACCCACCCTTAATCTGAGTGGGCACAATCTAATCAGCTGCTAATAAGGCTAGAATATAAGCAGGCAGAAAAATGTGAAAAGAGAGACTGGCCTAGTGTCCCAGCCTACATCTTTCTCCTTTGATGTATGCTTCCTGCCCTTGAATATCAGACTCCAAGTTCTTCAATTTTGGAACTCAGACTGGCTCTTCTTGCTCCTTAGCCTGTAGATGGCCTATTGTGGGACCTTGTGATTGTGTGAGTTAATGCTTAATAAACCTCCCTTTATAAATATATCTATTACATTAGTTCTGTCCCTCTAGAGAACCCTGACTAATACAGGTTTTTGTACCAGGAGTGATTCTAGAGGAACAGAATATTAAGGATGGAATTCTTTTGTTGGTTTTTGGAGTTTCTAGAGTTGGCAGCTTTTTATGATTAGACCCCAGAATGCTAAGGACTCTGCTTCTAATAGTATGGAGAACACTGATAGTTCTTGGTGTAAACTGTTTAGAGAGTTATGCAAAATAAATGCATTTGACACTCCTGATTCATTGCTTGTGAGAGGCAAGGAGATTAATGACTCTATACATAATACCTTTGACCAAATCTGGAGAACCAAGGAACATAATAAAGCTGCTTGGTTGTTCCTAAGTTCAGTGATGAAAGAAAGTGATGAACTCAGGGATTCCATCTCTCAGCTTTAGAAGCAGATACTCAGCCTCAAATCTGCTAGCATTGCCCTGAGTGAGAGTCTTTTCTCCTGTAGAGAAAGAGCTGAAATTGTGGAAAAGCAGGCACAAGCTCTTATCATGCGAGTGGCTGACCTGCAATGAAAGGTGCATGCACAGCCTCGCCAGGTGTCTACTGTTAAAGTGAAGGCATTGATTGGAAAATAATGGGACCCTGCAACTTGGAATGGGGATGTGTGGGAGGACCCTGATGAATCTGGGGACACTGAGATTGTAAACTCTGATGACCTTTTTTTTGCCAGAAGAAACAGCTTCCCCAGCCCCAGTAGTGGTGACAAAACATCCCCTCTCTGACCCATGCTGCCATCAGCCTTTCTACCTTTGTCTGCACTATCTGAGGCAACAGTGATGGCCTCCCCTGGGGCAGTTGTCAGGTAAGATAATGTTGATTCTCCTCTGGAGCCACCTCCAACACCCCTGTTTGCTTCTAGACCTATAACTAGACTAAAGTACTTGTGGGCCTCTGGAGGTGAGGTTGCGAGTGTGACCCATGAGAAGGTGTGCTGCACTCAAAAAGAACTACTTGAGTTTTCTAATCTTTATAAACAGAAATCTGGAGAACAGGTATGGGAATGGCTACTAAGGCTGTAAGATAGTGGTAGAAGGAACATAGAGTTGGATCAGGTAGAATTTATTGATTTGGGCCTGCTAAGTAGAGACTCTACATTTATTGTTGCAACTTTGGGAGTTAAACAAGGTTCTGATAGTTTATTTGCTTGGTTAGCTGAGATATGGATTAAAAGATGGCCCATTCTAGGCTGGGCATGGTAGCTCACGCCTGTAATTCCAGCAATTTGGCAGGCCTAGGTGAGTGAATTATTTGAGGTCAGGAGTTCCAGACTAGCCTGAATAACATGGTAAAATCCTGTCTCTACTAAAAAGACAAAAAATTAACCAGGCGTGGTGGCAGGCACCTGTAATCCCAGATATTCAGGAGGCTGAGGCAGGAGAATCACTTGAACCTGGGAGACGGAGGTTGCAGTGAGCTGTTATCACACCATTGCACACTGCATGCCAGCTGAGGGCAACAGTGTGAGACTCCATCTCAAAAAAAAAAAATGATGAATGAGCTAGAAATGCCTGATCTCCCTTGGTTTAATGTAGAGGACGGGATCCAAAGGCTTAGGGAGATTGGGATGGTGGAGTGGATTAGTCTCTTTAGACCTACACACCCTAGCTGGGAGGGTTCAGAATATATACCCTTGACCAATGCCTTGTGGAATAGATTTGTGAGTGCAGTACCTGCATCTTTGAAGAATCCTGAAATTGCTCTTCTCTGTATGTCAGATCTAACAGTGGGAACTGCAGTCACTCAACTACAAAATTTAAATACAATGAGAAAAATTGGATCCCAAGGTGGCAGGGGCCAAGTGGCAGCACTCAACCATCAAAGGCAAGGTGAGTGTAGCTGCCATAATAAACAGCAGAGACAAAGCAGCAATCAGAATAGTCTACTCATGTAGAGCTCTGGCATTGGCTAATTAATCATGGTGTTCCTAGAAGTGAAATTGTTAGGAAGCCTGCTGCATTCCTACTTAATTTATATAAGCAGAAAACTTCTAGGTTGAATGGACAAAACACTAATTTGAATTATAAAAACAGGATCATGAGCCCTCAATTTCCAGACTTGAGCCAATTTACAGACCCAGAACCTCTTGAATGAAGGGGAGGCCGAGTCCCCTTGAGGAAGGACCTCACTACATTACCGACAATTTATGCAGTGAATCTTTGTCTCATCCTTCCCCAAGGAGACCCCTGGCCTTTTACCAGGGTAACTGCACTGGGGAAAAGGAAATGATCAGACATTTCAGGAACTACTGAACACTGGCCCTGAACTGAACAGTGGGTCCCGGGACTCATCCTGTGGTCACTTCCCCAGTGCCAGAATGCATAACTGGCATAAACATACTTAGCAGCTGGTAGAACCCCCTCATTGGCTCCCTGACTGGTAGGGTGAGGGCCACTATGGTGGGGAAGGCCAAATGGAAGCTGGTAGAGCTGTCTCTACCTAGAAAAATAGTAAATCAAAAATAATATTGCATCCCTGGAGAGATTGTGGAGATTAGTGCCACCATCAAGGACTTGAAAGGTGCAGGGGTAGTGATTCCCATCACATCCCTGTTCAACTCTCCTATCTGGCTTGTATAGAAGACAGTTGGATCTTGGAGAATGACAGTGGATTATTGTAAGTTTAACCAAGTGGTGACTCCAGTTGCAGCTTCTGTACCATTGCTTGAGCAAATTAACACATCTGCTGGTACCTGGTGTGCAGCCATTGACTTGGCAATTGCCTTTTTCTCCATTCCCATCCATAAGGCCCACCAGAAGCAATTTGCCATCAGCTGGCAAGGCCAGCAATATACCTTTACTTTCCTATCTCAGGGGCATATCAATCCTCTGGGCTTTGTGCCATAATCTTATTCAGAGAGACCTTGGTCACTTTTTGCTTCCATAAGGTATCACACTGGTCCATTACATTGATGATGTTATGCTGATTGGATTCAGTGAGCAAGAAGTAGCAAACACACTGGACTTATTGGTGAGACATTTGTGTGCCAGAGGAAGGGAAATAAATCTGACTAAAATTCAAGGACCTCCTACCTTAGTAAAATTTCTAGGGGTTCAGTGCTGGGGGGCCTGTTGAGATATTCCTTCTAAGGTGAAGGATAAAGTTCTCCAGAAGGCCCTGTATGCTCTGCATCATCATCCAATATATGATACTGTTTCTCCCATAGCCAGGATTCATGGGTTTAGAAATCAAGGGTGGGAAGTGGAAGTGGCACCACTCACCATCACCCCTAGTGATCCACTAGCAAAATTTTTGCTTCCTGTTCCTGCAATATTACATTCTGCTGGCCTACAGGTCTTACTTCCAGTGGAGGAATGCTGCCACCAGGAGATACAACAACAATTCCATTAAACTGGAAGTTAAGATTGCCACCTGGACACTTCAGGCTCTTCCTACCTTTAAGTCAACAGGCTAAGAAGGGAGTTACAGTGTTGGCTGGGGTGATTGACCCGGACGATCAAGGTGAAATCAGTCTACTACTTCACAACAGAGGTAAGGAAGAGCATGCATGGAATACAAGAGATCCATTAGGGTGTCCCTTAGTACTACAAAGTCCTGTGATTAAGATCAATGGAAAACTACAGCAGCCCAATCCAGGCAGGACTACAAATGACCCAGACCCATCAGGAATGAAGGGTCTGGAATGAAGGTTTGGGTCACCCTCCACCCCCCTGGAAAAACCATGATCTGCTGAGGTGCTTGCTGAAGGCAAAGGGAATACAGAATGGGTAGTAGAAAAAAGTAGTCATCAATGACCATGTAACCAGCTGCAGAAATGAGGACTGTAATTGTCATGAGTATTTCCTCCTTCTTTTGTTAAAAAACATGCTTGTGCATGTTTACCCTTGTACTAAGAAAATTCTTCATTTTGCTTCCTTTTTTTTCACTTTATCATGTGATGTAAGATTTATTGACTTCATATCAGCATTTAAGTATCGTTAACTTTATGTAATAGTATTTGGGTTTGGGATTGGTGCGTTTCTGGTTGTATGAAGGATAGTTGTATTATGTTTGGTGTAATTATCACCTTATTGTTGTCTATTTATTTGAAGGTTATGTATGATCTCAGGAGATGTGTATGGGTTAAAGTTGACAAGAGGTGGACATATGATGGCTGATACTGAATGTCAACTTGATTGGATTAAAGGATACAAAGTATTGATTCTAGGTTTGTTTGTGAGGGTGTTGCCAAAGGAGATTAACACTTGAGTCAGTGGCTGGGAAAGGCAGATCCACCGTTAATCTGGGTGGGCACCATCTAATCAGCTGCTGGTGTGGCTAGAATATAAGCAGGCAGAAAAATGTGAAAGAAGAGACTGGCCTAGTCTCCCAGCCTACATCTTTCTCCTGTGCTGGATGCTTCCTGCCCTCAAATATCAGACTCCAAGTTCTTCAGGTTTGGAACTTGGACTGACTCTCCTTGCTCCTCAGCCTGCAGATGACCTATTGTGGGACCTTGTGATCATGTGAGTAAATACAAACTCCCCTTTACATAGATATCTATTCCATTAGTGTTGTCCCTCTAGAGAACCCTGACTATACACTACTATACATCAGGAACATGTATTAGCTTAAGTAATGGCCCCAGCAAATGCCAGGAGGTTTGTCTTGTCACCATCCCTTCCATTTTACCGCTGGAGAAATTAAGGGTCAGAGATATCTGCCTGAGATCACACAGAGAGTAGTGCTTCCAGGCAGTCTGAACCCAGAACACATACTTTTAAGAGCTTAAACCTCACTACTTACTAATAAACTTAAAGGACTGGGTATAACTGGCTTTTTTCTTTTTTGAGTCTCTCTTTGTAGCCCAGGCTGGAGTGCAGTGGCATGATCTTGGCTGCTTGCAAGCTCCGCCTCCTGGGTTCAAGCAAGCCTCCTCCTTCAGCCTCTGAGTAGCTGGGATTACAGGCATGGGCCTCCACATCTGGCTAGGTATAACTGGCTTTCTACAAATGCTACTTTTTCTCTTTCCTACTGTATCTAACACATTTCTTTTCCTATCAACATTATCAATAGGTTAGATAAAGATAAAGGAGGTAGGTTTAGTAGAAAGAGAAGTAGTGAATTTTTTGAATGGTAGAATCAAACACCAGGAGATTCATGGCAGGCTGGAGTGAGGGACTGAATCTAACATGATGGAACGCAGGTTAGATGTCTTACTTTTAGATATTGAAAACCACCACAGAGGTGACAGGAGGAGCATCTAGCACTTGCAAAAAAGGGATTTGGGCAAAATGTGAATTAATGGTGTACCTAGATCACAGTAACTGGATCAGAGAAGGACACAGCTATATGTGAGATGGCTATGGCTTGGCCATCTGTCTGCTGTTCTCTGTTCTAGAAGGCCATGAGGGCTCAATCCAAATTGGCAGGTAGTTCACAACCCAGTTTCTCAATCAAATGTCTGTACATGTACCAACACTTTTAAAAAAAACCCAGAGTAATAAACGTGAAGATCCATCTAATTTGTGTTCTGAAGTTAAATTCCCATCTGATCCACTGGCAGATGAGCTAACGTACATGAAAAAGGCAACAGCAGCAGTGTCAACAGCCATTTCTGGAAAACCTCCTGTGCACTGTGCACTTTACTGAAACTTTTGCATGCATTATTTAATTTAGTGCTTACACAATCAAATGCAGAGGGTCCTTGTCTTTCTTCTCTCATAGATGAGAAAATGGAGCCCAGAGGGATTATATATTTACCCACAACCATATGCTTAGAAAAAGGAAGTGGAATCTAAAAATGAATCAAATCCAGAAGGTGATATATCAGGAATCACTGGCTGACTGAGGGCATTGAATGACGCTTAGATTGGTCAGTGGGCCCCTGGTCACCAGGGGCCAAGCTCTGGAGACTGCTTTACCAAGTGGTTCTGGCTGGGTCTCGATGCATGATGGCACTCACCATCACTGCCTGGAGATAGATTTTCTACCCCAAAGCGTGACAGCATCTCCTAAGTGTTACTGTCACTGGCTCAGTGATAAAAAGGATGATTTCCATGGTTTTCTCAGCACGTAGAAGATGAGATAGTGTCACATGTAATAAAGCTCAGAAAGGCCATAATATCCTGAGGTTCTGCCTCATCATTCTTCCAGTTCATCTAAACAAGTTCAGATCTGCTCCCGTTTTGCATTTATCAAAACATGATGTGAAGGTGAAAATTCAGCTGCTATAGTTTAGCAGGTTGCCCTGAATCTTGCCAGGAGAGCTTAAGGGAGCCAGAGAATCATAGCGTTCCAGGTCCTCCTCCTGTTTAGTTACAGACCCTGAGGTACTTTTCTCTGACCAAACTATAAAAATGTTCTCAGCTCCAAGGCGCTTGTGTAATTTTTTCCAGCATGGGTCTCAGGTAGAAGGAGCATTCATGCCTCTTCTGGGGTCTCTGGGGGTGCACTCTGCCTCTTGCTGTCTCCTCTTCCATGGTGCACTGGGAAGATTCCCACATTTGGTCACCAACTTGTTTTTTGACTTTGAGCAAAATTGTCCTTGAAAAAAATCCAAGGTTGTTAAGTTACTTTAACACCTTTGTTTCCCCATTGCAAAATCAGGAAGTTCGTTCCTTCAACAAAAATTTTTTTATTACTTCTTATATGTTGAGTGCTTTAGGGCCAAGCACCAAAGATATGCTTGTGGGCAAATATGGACATGCTCTCTTCCCGGAAGAGGTGGAGTGTCTCATGGACCAAAGGACTGGGACTGAGTGATGGCTCAGGGCTTTCCAGGGCTTCCTATGCAGCAACTTATTGTCCCTCACCACCCCATGAGGCAGGCATTATCATCTTCAGTAAAGAAACAAGGGAATGAGGCTCAGAGATGGTAAATAACTTTCCCAACCTCCCACAACAAGTCAGCACACACTGGTGAACTCACATCCATTCTTTCTGCTTCCAAAGCCCACTGTTTTTCCAGCGCTCTAATTTTCTACCTTTAGGGCAAGGAAGCTAATGTTTACCGAGTGCCTCTGTGGTTCTAAGACTGTTAAGTATGTTGGTTCATTCTCATATCATCCCCCTGAGTGAGGGATTATCACCTCCACTGTGTGGATGAAGGACCTTAGATTCAAAAGGGTCAGGGGCCCACACAGTTGCCGCAGCTGTTGCAGACAGGAGACGTAGGCACTCAGGCCTGCTCTATGTCTTGCAGAGCCCGCTGCAGGCTTCAGCTCCCTTGACTCTGGCTCCCTGGGTTATAACAGGGCTCATTATTGACCACAGTCAGCTGTCCCCTTCTGTTTATGTATTGTTTTGCCTTCCTGTGTCTCAGTCATTCATCCCAGAAACCCCATCTGTTCTGATGTCATTAATTGTCTGTTGATATGGTTTGGCTCTGTCCCCACCCAAATCTCATCTTGAGCTGTAGTTCTTATAATCCCCACAAGTCACGGGAGGGAGCCAGTGGGAGGTATTTGAATCACGCGGCAGTTACCTCCATGCTGTTCTCATGATAGTGAGTTCTTATAAGATCTGATGATTTTATAAGGGACTTTCCCCCTACTTTGCTCAGCACTTCTCCTTGCTGCTGCCATGTGAAGAAGGACATGCTTGCTTCCTCTTCCACCATGTTTGTAAGTTTCCTGAGGCCTCCCCAGCTGTGCTGAATTGTGAGTCAGTTAAAACTCTTTCCTCTATAAATTATCCAGTCTCAGGCATGTCTTTATTAGCAGTGTGAGAATGAACTAATACACCTCTCCTCCTAGCCAGCATATAGTTGGTGCTTGGTAAACACTGGTTAAACAAATAAGTTAATACTAATGATCATTCTTCAGAAAGCAGAGCCCACCCCATGTAGCAAATATTCTGTTTCTTAGCCTGTAAAGTAAAACCATAAACTTAAGCTAGTACCAGTTCCCCTTAAGCTAGCATGACCAGAAGAAAACTAACCAGCCTCCTACGGGACATTTGAGAGATGCCCCAATCAAGGAAACTCAGGACTTTCATTTGTATACTAGGTTTTGTTTATGGGATAAACAGGGCCACTAACAATGCATTCTGGCTTGGATTAAGATAAACTTCAGGTCCCCTAGCAAGGGTGGATTTGTATTGACATGTAACACAGGGGGCCCAGGTGGCCTTCCAGGACCCCTGGATTGGTGTTTTGTTTGGGCTTCCCCCAGCCTTATACTGGTCCTGTAGATATCCACATGGCTGGGGCCTGGCTTCCATAGGTCCTCACCTCTCAGGGGCTCAGCTAAGAGCTGGGTGGGCTGAGCTGCTGAAGGCAGTGAAAGGAAGGAGGCTCAGGTACTGCAGGGGCCTGGATGCTAAGGTTCTCCATCTGCATCAGCAAACATTTGCAGGTTAATTATTTTTTGAAAGAACAGACTTCATCCTCCCTCACCCTCTTCCATTTTACCCATCTGTGTGAACTACCAAGTTTAAGGGAAAAATAATGCTAAGAGCACAGGAACAATGCCATCTCCAAAGGGAGTGGGCTGCCCTTTTAATATACAGATGCTAGATAAAACCTCAGTTTTTCAGGACATAAGGGTTTCCTGAGCTTCACAGCTGTTAGCGGAGATGGCCAGGCATTTGTTTCATTTAATTGTGCAGTCCAGATTCTTACTGCCCACTGACAGCCCATTAAAGGAAACTGTACCTGCATTTATCAGAAGAGACAGAAGGAAAATTCCAGGTCTCAGTGCCTTCACAGCCAGGTGGAGGGGCTGGGCTCTTAGCAGAAGAAGCTGAAAACAGGCTAACAAAGAGAAGAGCTCACAGGCTAGTGAGGAAGGGCCAAGGGCATGGTGAGGGCTTTTACAGAGCAACTGAATCCTGAAGGGGATGCGGAAGTAATAGGAATTGTACCTTATGTTCCCTTGGCTATTTCAGTTATCACGGCAACATTATAAGGCAGACATTGCAAGCACCATTTTTCAGGTTACAAACTGAGGTCCAAAGCACAGAGAATTTATTTGCAAATTTCATAGCAGAGCCTGGATTCAAACATTGCTTTGTATGATTCCAAGTTCGGTATTTACGTCCCCATGAAACCTCCAGACGTCTCCCATGTGTCTGACCTGCATTAGGTACAAGTTGCAGGAAGAAATGAGACCTCATCTCTGGCCTCAGGGGTTTATGGTCTGGAGAAGAATGACCCAAACATCTACACTGTGATGTTGAGACTGGGAGCTTGGAGCTGAGGGCTGGGATTTGAAAGATGCCTGGATGTCTGCCAGGGGACTGTGGCAAGGGCATTTGAGGTTTTAGACAAAATCCATGAGCAAAGTCACAGAGCATGGAGCTGGACCTGAGGTGAAGTGAGGAGGAGGAGCATGCATCTGGGGTGGATAGAGAATAACAAAAGCTAATCTTTACTCAGGGCTTGTTATTTTCCAGGCACTGCTCTAATGGCTTTTCCCATGGTGACTTCTTGAATCCTTACAAACCTCTCACATAGTGACTGTTATTCCCTCATCTTCATTCATACAGGGTCTTGCTCTGTTGCCCAGGCTGGGGTGTAGTGGTGTCATCATAGCTCACTGAAGCTTGATCATAGCTCACTGCAGCCTTAACCTCCTGGGCTCAAGCAAACCTCCTGTCTCAGCCTCCTGAGTATTGGGAATTATAGGCACCCACCACCAGACCTAGCTAATCTAAAAACATTTTTTGTAGAGATGGTGTCTCACCATGTGGCCCATGCTGGTCTCGAACTCCTGGCCTCAAATGATCCTCCTGCCTTGGCCTTCCATAATGTTGGGATTATAGGCATGAGCCACTCTGTCCAGCCTTGTTCCCTTAGTTTACTGCTGGTGGAGCTAGAGGCACACAGAGATAAGATGACTTGCTAGATTAGGTCTCTCTGCTAGTAAGAGAGGGAGCCAAGATTCACACCTGGGTGGTCTGGCTTCTGAGTCTCCCCAGCCCTGTGCAGAGAAAGAAATCTGTCCAGGAAGGACAGCATCCACCAGGCATGAGAGCTGTCCAAGACACGGCATGGGGGCTTTGCTCATTCTGCACTCATTGAACATCTTCCAGCCTAATGTGCCAGGGGTTGAGAAAGGGAAAAACAAAAGAAAATAACTAACTCCAGAAGAGAAGTTTAGGACTTTCAAGAACCATGATGACACAAGGAAGAATCTGATTAGCAGCTTGAGGGAGATAGAAGAGGTGCCCACACCATCAGCCCCTTGTTTCACGCTCATTGTTTTATTTATCCTAATTCATTCCCGGGCTCTGATTACAAACACCCTGTTTTTCCAGACAAATTCTATTCCTCTCTAATGCCTGATATAGTGTGTTACACCAAGAACATTTTTTAACAAATGAAAACCTCTCTAAGCACCCCCTTTGCACATTGAGGGGAAACCTGCATACGTAAGACTTCTGCACTTACCCATGTTACTCCACTTGGGACCACAAGAATCAGCCAGGTCCCTTCCACTTGGCACCCTGCCAGATGCTCAAAGAATGTGATCTTCTCTGGCTACTACTTAAGCTACTAGATAGAGCTTCCTCCTCTGTGGCATCAGTTGGAACCTACCTGTGGAGTCACCCCATTTGACTAGGTTTCCTTTTCTTGGCCATTTCATCCAGTGTCTTCTACAGGTGCATTTGCCTCTGCTCAGCCGCTACATGATGGATTTCTATAAGACGAGGTCTGGTGCCTCCTAGATATTTACTCTGTTCTTTTTGCCTGGGAGATTTTATCCATGTCCATGGCTTTAATAACCATCTTTAAATATGTATCATCCAAATTTATATCTCTAGTTTGAGCCTTTCCCCCTTTGCTCCAGATATATATACACCTGTATTCTTTAAAGCATTTTTCCCCTCTGGAAAATTTTAAGCAAGTATCAAAATAGAACAATTTAATGAACCACTAATACTTAGAATCTAGTTTCAACTACTCTTGACTTTGTGTCACTTTGTTTCTTCTATCTCCTTGCTCCTCCTCCTCCTCCACCTGGCTGGTGTATTTTGATGATCCAAATCATCACATCATTTTGTCTGTAAATACTTCAGAATCCACTAGCCTTGTAAATATTTTCCTATGGCTTTCTTAATAGTATCTGAAGATCAACTCTTTCAAAATCAAATGTGAGATTTTCCTCTTTAGAACTGGTCCTCTTCCAGTGTTCTCCAACTCAATGAATATCACCACCCTACATTCTGAGAATTACGCTTGATACGTTCCTCTTCTCCCTACCCACTGTATATCACCAACTTCCCTTATCTTGAGTTCTCCCTGTCACTATACTTCAAACCATTGTTTCTCACCTGGACCATTTGTGATAATCTTCTAGCCATCTGCCTTCCTCCACTGTGGTCTTGCTGCAATTACTCCCCTCCACATTACAACCAAGTGATGTTTTCTTTTTTTCGTTCGGCAAAGATCTACTGAATCCTTACTGTGTCCTAGGTATTATAAACAAGATGCTGGCCACATATTGGTGAGTAGGTAAATTTCTTGTTTATGAAACACACACACCCACACATACACATGCAATAATATATGTAATTTGAAGTGCTATGAAAGAAATAAAGCTGGGACTAGATAGTAACAGGGGTGCTGTCTTGTACAGAGTGGTCTGGAAACACCAATTGAGCAAAAACTGATGCATATGAAGGGATTAATCACACACAAGTCTAGGGGTAGATTATTCCAGCCAGAGAAAACATTATCTATAGGGGCCCTGATTTATTTCATCTATCAACTTAGTTTTTCTCTTGTGAGGGGGAGTTCGTCAACTTTTTTGAAGATTTTACTTTTTTTTTTTTTTAAGAACAATTTTAGGCTCAGCAAAATTGAGAGGAAGTCACAGAGATTTCCCACATGCCTCCTGCCCTGGCAGAAGCATAGCCTCCTCCGTTATCAACATGTCTCATCAGTGCCGCACTGGTTATAATTGATGCACTCACATTGATACATCATTAGTACACAGAGCCCATCATTTACATCAGGGTTCACAATTGGTGTTGTACATTCTATAGGTCTGGACAAACATACGATGACATATATCCATCAGTATAGTATCATACAAAATATTTTCACTACTTTAAAAAATCCTCTGTTTAGTTTTTAACATTGTAAAATATTTTTATCTTTTGAAAAAGTAACAGCTGCATAAGCTACACAGTGAAAGTATGATATTTTCCTCACTATTAACAGTTTCTGGTATGTATTTCCAAAGGTGTTCCATGCATAATCAAACACATCTGTGCATATATGACCCCTAGTTTTAAAAAGTATGAATGTATAGTTCTTCTAAAACACTCTCTTCCGAACACATTTCACGTAGTGTCATGCCTGCATTCCTGAGAGGCACTCCAGGGGCCCTCACCCTCCGACTTCGACTTGTATCTCTGGCTCCAACCTTGGCCCCAGTGCCCACTGTGTCCCAGCCATGTGGGCCTGTCTCCAGGCCTTCGGGTATCCTTTTTGCTGCCGCAGAGGCTTTGCACAGAATCCTTACCTCTGTTTGGAATGTTCCTTTTCCCACTCCTGATTCACCTTGTCCTAGTTCAGGCTCTGAGTCCTTGATTTCTCCTGTCTTAATCGGTTCCGGCTGCTGTAACAAAACACCACAGACTGTGTGGCTTATAAAAAGTGGACATTTATTTCTTACAGTTCTGGAGGCTGGGAAGATCAGGCTGCCAGCATGCTCAATTCTGGTGAAGGCCCTTTTCTGGGTTGCAGACTGCTGACTTCTCATTGTGTCCTTACATGGCAGAAAGAGGGTGAGAGAGCTCTCTGGGGTCTCTTTTATAAGGGCACCCATTCACCAACCCCATTCACGAGGCCTCCATCCTTATGATCTAATTACCTCCTAAAGGTCTTACCTTCTAAGGAGATGAAGCTTTCAACATAGGAACCTTGCAGGGGACACAAACATTCTGACCATAACACCTTCTTTTTTTTTTTTAACTTTAGGTTCTGGGGTACATGTGCAGATCATGCAGGATTGTTGCATAGGTACATACATGGCAATGTGGTTTGCTGCCTCCATCTCCCCATCACCTATATCTGGCATTTCTCCCCATGTTATCCCTCCCCAACCTCCCCACCCACTGCTGTCCCTCACCTAGCCCCCCTCCAACAGACCCCAGTGTGTGATGCTCTCTCCCTGTGTCCATGTGCTCATTGTTCAACACCCCCCTATGAGTGAGAACATGCAGCATAACCCCACTTTAATAATTACTTCCTTAGTAAGGTCCCAGCCCCCCTTCTCTTCTCACCCCTCCAATCGTGGTTAAACTTGCCTTGCTTCAGCCATGGTGGCCTTTTGGCTCTTCAAATGAACCAGCCAATTTGCCACTGTCAGCCTCTGTGTTGGGTTTCCCCTGCCTGCAATGATCCTTCTCTTGACCTCAAAGCTGGTGTTGCGCAGACCTCAGTTGAATTGCCTCAGAGCAGCCATCCAAAGCCACCTAGCCTAAAGTGGCCATGCATTCTCCCCTTCTCATATTTCTCTCTTCTACTTCTCTGCTAATATTTTTCTTGATTGACTGATTTCATTGATCTCTCCCACTCCACCCCAAATATAAGCTCCAAGACTGTCTTCTTCATCCTGCGTCTCCAGGGCCTAAAGTGCATGGTAGGTACCTAGCGACTGTTAAGTGAATAAAGGCATTATATATTTGTGAACGGAGAAGTGCAAGATGAAAGTCATGCTTAAGGAGGACTACAGATCGATAACATTCAGGGGGATCAAGGACAGCTTAGATGTAGAAATCACAGAGAAAGGAAACTGAAGGAGAATACAGTTCATAGTGTTTCTGTCAATTACATCTCTCCATCAATTAAATCAGAACGTGTGAGGGTGGGGCACCCACAACTGTATATTTTTTAAGCTCCTCGGGAGAATCTGATCCCGAGCAGGGCTGAGAACAATAAGGCTAGATGAGATCTACCTGTGCTAGTAGTTATAATAAAAAAGTAAAAAAAAAAAACCAAAACCCAACTTGATAAAATTAATTTTTAGTGTATTTTATTTAATGCAACATAAATGTAAAAATTATCAGAGATAGTTTGTATTTTTTGTTTCATTAATTAGTCTTCAAAATCATTGTGTAGCTCATGCTTACAGCACATTGCCACTCAGACTAGTTGTAATGTAAGAGCTCAGTAGCCACGAGTGGTCAAGATCCTGTACTACATAGTACAGAATCACAGGTCCCTTCAGGCTCTGGTGTCTTACAGCTGATTTGGAGCACAGCTAGGAGACTTCTGTAATTCAGAAACCTAGAGCAGCCTGGCATGTTCTGAGGATCACATTTCCTCCTTGTTCTTATTAACGTCTCTGTTCTCCTAAGATCTGCTTTGTCTTGGCTCTGGATTAATTTCTTTTTGCTGTCTGTTGGTAACTGACAATCCCCAGCCTAGATCAAAAATATCTTGCTAATCTGTTTCTTTTCTTCAGTGAGTATGATACAGGATCTGATTTTTAGCCAGTGGATGTCACTGTTTACTCAAAGAGGGTCCTTGGAGGAGACAGTCTAATCCAGGGACAAATGTAAAAACAGCAGTCATCGTCTCCTCTTCCCTTCTATTAGTGTTTTCCTTCTAATTTGGAGCTGTGATAAGTTTTTTAGGAAGGGAACTGTAAGTGGTCAGTGCTGGTTCACTCGTGCTGTCTAGAACATTTTTCGGTCTTAGAGATCTGAAACCTCATTTAATAAAAGGTATAGTCCATAATTACAAGGGATAGTAACAAAGTAAGCTGGGGGTGGTGGCTCACACCTGTAAGCCCAGAACTTTGAGAGACCGAGGTGGGAGGACCACTTGAGCCCAGTAGTTTGAGGCCAGCCTGGCCAATATAATGAGACCTCATCCATACAAAAATGTCAAAGAATTAGCTGGGAGTGGTGGCATGTGCCTATAGCCCCAACTACTCAGCAGGCTGAAGCAGGAGGATTACTTGAGCCCATGATATTGAGGCTGCAATCGGCTGTGATTGTGCCACTGCATTCCAGCCTGGGTGACAGAGGAAGACTCTGTCTCAAAATAAATACATAAATTAAAAAAAACTGTTCTGGTGCAGTGGCTCACGCCTGTAATCCCAGCACTTTGGGAGGCCGAGACGGACAGATTGCTTGAGTTCAGGAGTTCAAGACAAACCTGGGCAACATGGTCAAACCCTGTCTCTACTAAAATGACAAAAAAATTAGCTGGGCATGGTGGTATGTGCCTGTGGCCCCAGCTAATTGGGAGGCTGAGGTGGGAGAATCACTTGTACCTGGGAGGGGGAGGTTGCAGTGAGCCGAGATCGCACCGCTGCCCTCCAGCCTGGAAAAGAGTAAGACACTGTCTCAAAAAACCAAACCAAACCAAAACAAAACCCTAAGTTAATTATAGTAAAAAAAATAAATCTCTGAACTGCCCTTTTAAAAAGACGAGTTCTGTATTTCTGCAAAGCAGAGATCACAAACAGCCTTTAGCCAAGCCTGCTGCTGTGTGACCAGCACAATGTTTGAAAAACAATTGAGCTAACATTTGCATTGGAAGGTGATGCAAACATTTGATTTCTGTCTTTGCCTCAAATATTAAATCTGGCCCTGTTGGACTTACACCCTACAAGGCCACAGCTGGGATGACGCTCAGTAGCATCTTGTAAGTTGTCGTGTCCTCTTTTTCCCACAGCCCTCACCACTCCCAAGTATTCCCCAAACCAGGTCACTTCATCTATTCAGGTTGGCAGCCCAATCTCTGTTGGCATTTGCAGTTTTGATTGTGGAATAGAAACACATATAGAAGCATTAATTGTTTTAGTAGGCGTCTGAAGGGTGGGTGGGATGATTTGGAAACAAACACAGTGGAAGATTGGTTTTATAAGATCTTTTCCTAGCTTTAGGTTTGGGGTTGAAGAAATCTTGGCTCAGGTTAGGACTAGCCAGCCTGTTGCTTGAACCTACCTTCAGTATTACAGATGTCACTCATTGTTGAGCTCTCCAAGGTAGCCCAGGGAATGGGAGGTGGAAGGAAAATGGGTTAGCCAAGGTAGGACCTTTGATGCCACTGTTGGGGGTTGGGTGAGGATCGACACCATTGGCCTTTCCTGACCTTCACTCCCATAAGTGGCAAGCCAGGATCCTCTTTTACCTTTGTCTAAGTTGCTAAGTCTCAAACTTGAGTGAGCCTCAGAGTCACTTGGAGGGCTTGTTAACTACAAGCTGGACCCAACTCGCAGAACCTGTGGTTCAAGAGGTCCAGTGTAGGGCTTGAGAATTCATGTTCATTTCTAACACGTTCTCAGGATATGCTGCTTCTGCTGATTCTGCAACCACACTTTGAAAACACTGGTCTAAGATTTCAAGGTCAAAGTGAGATTGTTTCAAAGGCAAAAGAGATGTGTGTGTGTGTGTGTGTGTGTGTATGTGACAGACGGAGAGAGAAAGAGAGAGAGAGAGAAAGAGAGAGAGAGAGAGAGAGGGACAGAGGATATATTAAAAGCAATCTCTGGCTTTCTGTTCCAGGATATGCGTGATACAAGAGCTAGTACATTCCCAAGGACCGAAGAATGAATTCAGGCACAAGCAACATTTCTGAGAAGGTTCTGGCTTTTTCTTATCAATGTGTTTGATACAGTTCTCAAGAAAAAAGACAAAATACCATTGAGCAGCCTCTACCTCTAGGACTGATTACCTGACAGTGAGTGAAGTGACCTTTTTCTTAAAAGGACAGCGAACAGCAACCACAGGCTGGTCTTCTACTGCTCCTGCCACTGCTTCTGACGGTGCAATGCAGAGGGAGGGAGCGAGGCTCCGGAGAAGGGTGAGTTGACATTTACTGAGCGCTTCCTGTCTGCCAGGAGCTGTGCTATATGCTTACTTGCAATATCATGCAAATCTCCAAACCATTCCAAGAGATATGCACTCTATATTATTACAGTTGATAGTTGAAGAAGCTGCCTCAGAGCTGTTAAGTAACACATCTAAAGCCACACAGCTGGTAGGCAGTGCCCAGGGTTTGAGCCGTGTCCATTTGACTCTACAGCTGGAGCTCCCAGCCATGGCTTCTCAAGCTAGAACAGGCTTGAAGAGTAGGAGTGCCTCTAAGAACCTGTGGGAAAGGATAACTTATTTTCTCCTTTGTCTCTCTGCAGCAACGTGGAAACAAAAACACTACTTCCTAGATTGTTGTACAAGTTTAATAGGGCACAGTCTGTATATCATCGATACATCTTTGTGTCGATACGTGTTAATGTACTTCCCTCTTTCCATCCTTGTGTCTCTTGAGTGATTTGCCCTGGGTCTCAAAGCATGCATTCATTGGGCATTCTTGTGCACCTACTGTGTGCCCTGCGAACCAGCAGACATGGTCCCTGCAGAATATTGGCAAGAAGGAGCCACAGATTGATAAGCCAGTGGTCAACTGTACATCTCCAAATGCAGATCTTCCAGGCTCCTCACATTCAGCTTGCCTCCCCACCTGTTACTCTCCGTAGATGCTGGTGTTCCCTGTTTTGACTGGCAGTGCCACCTCCCATTCTATAAGCCAATAACCTGCCTGCAACCCCCACAACACTATACATCTTCTTCAGACACCAAACTGCTTATCTGAGCAGGACTTAAATTTTATGGAAAATTCTACCTGGGCAATCTCTGCCTCCTATGGGGCAGTCTCTTTTTCTGCCATTCTGCCAGCACACAATTGGCTTTGGTGCTTAACAAATTATTAATTCCCAGCAAACAAATCTGGGAGCCAGAAAGGCTTACAAGAGAAACTAAAGTGTTTCCCAGGGCAGAATCATTTGCTCTTTGGGGATGTTGCCCTCCTACATTTGAGAGTGTTGTCCAGATTTTACCTCCTTCTCACACAGGAGTCTCCATATAACTTTGAGAATGAATGTTCTGTTCTGAATGCACCTTTGGGCCCATTGTCACCTGCTCTAGGTTCTGCAGCGCTTCTTCCCTGCCCTCAGGTCCATGCCCAGCCTCCAAGACCCCCAGCCTCCCAGACACCCAGCCTCAGGGTGTCCAGCCTGTTGCCCTCTCCAGCCTCGTTCTCCAGTAACCTCTTCTCATTTCCTAGCAACCTCAACCTTTTGTGACCTGTCTGCTCACTCTGCTGGCTCATGCCTCCATGAATTTTCTGAGGACACTGTCTTTTTCAGGAATGCTCCACCCAGCCCTGCCCTTGGCTCACTCCTGTGCATTCTTTCCCACCAGCTCAGGAGCCTGCTTCGGCAGGCCTTTTGGATTCCCAGTTTGGGTCAAGTTCTTTTGTGCTCCAGACACGTCTTTATTTCTACATTCAAGATGAGAGCAATGAGCCATGGCCTGGGCCCCTGAGAACTGGTGGGCCTCTGAGAGCTGGGCACATGGAGTTGAGCAGTGGAGCTGGCTGGGTGGAGGCCTCCTGGGGTGTGGGGAGGTCCAGAGCATTCACAGCTGCAGCCTCCTGCACCTGTGCGCATCGCGGCTCAGCAGGAGGGCCTCTGGGGTGGCCTTTGGCGACACAGGGCTCAGAGGCTTAAAAAGCTGCAGGAGAGGTCAGCATCTTTATTTCAAGACCTTTCTCTCTGACATTTCTACCCTGAAATGCCACTTCTACTGCACCACATGGAGACACATGTCCAAGGGGGCTTGACCTACTCAGAGTCCTGGTGATCGATCAGAGGGAAGTGAGCTGATCCTGCCTTCTAGCTGGGGGCCTCTGGGCAGTAGTGAATGTTGGCTGCAGGCCTGTGCCTGCCAGCCCTGCCTTGTCCTGCCTGCTTACTGGCCTTTCCCTTCTCCCAGCTCCCTCTGTTGTGCAAAGACAAGCTGTTAAGTTAATTACAGCAGGACCTTTGTTTCCTGAGCCCCTCCCTCCAGCTTCTTCCCCAGCAGGCACCTGAACTGACCCTTGTGGCTCAGTGGGGATGCTGGTGACAGCACTGGGAAGGGTTGGAGTTGGGATGGGGTATGATGGGGACTCCAGCAGGGGCTTCTGATTCCTCTTATATATCATGGGCTTCAGGGGCTCTGAGAAAGACTGGAGGGCTTTCTTATTTTTAGAGATCTGGGAAATGTTGGTATATTTGTTTGACAGAGGTTTCAGGCACCACAGTCAGGTAAAAATGGCCCCAGGACTCCTTGTAAGGAGCCAGGGAGGGTTGGGAGAAAGCTCTGTCTCTTGAAAGGGTATATATATATATATTGTATATATATATATAATATATATATAGGGTATATATATATACACACACACCCCCCCTGTATATATATATATTATATAGTACATATATATATACACACACCATATATATGATATATATATATATAAATAAATATATAAAGGGTGTATATATATATAGATACATACATATCTATTTATCTATCTATCTATAATCTATTTTTTTTTCTGAAAGCAGCTCACTGCTAGTTTGTATCCTGTTAACAGAACCAAAGATAATATCCACTGTAGACTGAATCAGCTCCCAACCACACTTTTCCATCTCTCACTTAATTTGATTCTTTATCAGCCCTGTGAGATAGAGGGGCAAAGATGAGCAATAGGCTCCCTCCTTACAGATGAGGAAACTTATTCACAAGGAAGCCAAGTGTCATTAATGAGAAAATCATCTTTAATATTTGCCAAGTGTTTGCAATTTGCCAAGCACCTGCATGTAAATATTCGCATTTAATTCTTACAAACCAGACTCTGAGGTAAATCAGGGATATGTTAATAATAGCTTCAATAACCATTATTGAATTTTTTGATATACTTGGCACCATTTATGATAATTAAATGTGATTTCATTAGGCAATAATCTTATTGGAGGTGTTATTATCCTCTGCTTGTCCAGTACTTAACTGAGACTCTGATAAACAAAATAACTACCTCTGTGACACAGGGAGTCAATGTCAGAATTGGGACAAGAACTCAGACTACCAGGTCTTCTGTGTAAAAGTTCTCTATTACTCATCCATGGCTGTGTGCTTGAGCCCCCTTCTAGAATTCCTTCTGGTACTTCTTTAGTCTTTGAACATGAGTAGGCTTTCAGTTATTGCAGAAAGAGGATTCCCTGCCCCACATCCCCCAATTCCACACTGCTAGAAGGCTAGGGAGGAAGGTTGATGGTGCCTAAGACAGAAAGACTCCACATGCACTCCTGTGTGAGAAGGAGGTAAAATCTGGACAACACTCCCAGACATCGAAGGGCAGTATCCCCAGTGAGCAAATCATTCTGCCCTGGGAAATACTTTAGTTTCTCTTCTACACCTTTCCTGGCTCCCAGATTTGTTTGCTGGGAATTAATAATTTGTTAAGCATTGAAGCCAATTGTGTTATTCCTGCAACTTCATTTTTAACTCGTTTCAGAACTTCCTACTGAGACAAGTAATAGTATCCTAAACTTATAAATGAAGACTTTCGAGATGCAGAGAAGTGAAATAATTTGCTTCAGTTTACACAGCATGTTAAATCTGTATGTTGTATGGCAGGGATTTGAGTCTCAGCCTTACTGACCTCAAAGTCCCCCAAATAATCTACTTCGTTATATCACTGAGGAGCCAAAAAGCTTGCAGACTATACTATACAGTGTCTTTGAGCAAATTAGGAAAAAGTACCACCCTTGGGAGCAAGAAATTAGAAAAAGGTACCAATTCTAGGCACAAACCTAGGACACACGGGTCAGGAAGCCAAGGCAGAGGCATGTCTTCCAGGGCCTTTTTAGCACAGCATGAACCAGAGGAATGGGCTGGATTTCCCTCTCAGTTTCCACCTCAGCAGGTGCCACTGTGTAGTGCATAACCTGTGAACTGGAGAAAATGGTTCCTTCTGGAGCCTCAGGCTATGATGGTCTTGGGTCTTGCTTGTCTTCACACAAAGGTGTCCAGGCATGCTCGTATGTCATCAAACTGCCTGGGTTTGAATCCTGGTTCTACAGCCCTTCCAAGTCTTGCCAACCAGGATAAGCCATTTAACCCTCTGTGCCTCAGTCTCCCTCCCAGGGTTGTTGTGAGCACTCAATAAGATATCCCTTGTCATGTGCATGCTTGGTGCAGGCCACCCCAGCTCTCAATGTTTGCTGTCAGCATAGGAAGCACTGTTTGGGGGCTCCTCCTTTCAAATCAGTTACCAGTGCTTTGACAGTGAGCTGATTTCCATCCAGACTTTCTTTTCATCAGCTACTGTGGCATGGTAATCAGAGGCCCATGAAGATCTAATTAGAGATGGATAAACACATCAGGGAAAGAATAAGACACTCATTATTGGTGAGTGCACTCAAGGTAAAGTTATCATGAAGCTCAGCTCTCCTCTGTAGGTACAAATCACAGATGAAAATGTCTGAGATGTGAGTTCTTCTGCCTCAGATCCCCATAGGAAGCTTCTATTCATCCTTCCAAACCCCAGCTCAGATGTCTCATCCTTCATAAAGTGTTCCAAAATCCCTGATCCCTTTGATACCTTAAATCTTCAGTTCTGCTTTAGGATATTTTTGCATGTATATATATATATATATATATAAAATCTAACATTTACTTATTTATTTGCTAACTAATTCAATTGTTTATGCAATTAGTACTTAATGAGTATAATGAACATCAACTACTACTACTATGAGTACTACTACATAGTACTACTATGAGTGCTTAATGTATACCTACTATGTGCAAGATATGGGGGATGTTCATTGGTGAGAACTTTGGATCCTCTTTTTTCTTGTCATTTTGGCTATCTTAGGTAGAATACACATTCTGTTTCTGTACTTAATCCAAGTCCTGGTACTCGCTCAGCACTGCCCAGCATCCCTCCCTTCCCCTCTACAGCAACATCGACAGCATGGCTGAAGATACCAGAGGAGCTGTGAAATGAGAGTGACCATCTTACTAGTTGAATTCACATGCAGGAAGCAGCAGAGGCTGCAGGGTGAAGACTGGAGGAAAGTGGACACATGAGCCATGCTGGGAAGTCCAGCAGTCCATGGCAAGAGCTCGATGGACAAGGGCTGTGAGTAGGGCATGCAGCAGCCGATTCTGCCATCCCTCTCCCCAAGTGTTAGTGCTTCCCCTGGCTGGGAAGGCGTTAGTGCAGCTGCTTTTATGGCTATGAATGTAGGTGTCTGTGCAATGAGGAAAAGAAGCGGGGAGGAAAAACCCCACAAAAACAGAAACAGCTGGTGAAGGAGGCTAGCTCAGCAATAAGGGCATTGCTGAAGCAACCAACAGCCTTGACCTACAAGGCACATTAAACCATCTTGACAAGGACCATTTTGTGCTGCAAAATAGAGAGACACTGGAGAGAAGGCGGCACCAGGAGGGGCCTGGGGCTAGATGGGTGGAGAATTCCTGCGTATCATCAGGATTTTTATTAGTAATTACCTTGCAAGGGAAAGTACCAAGGACAGAGGTAGGCTGAAAAGGCCATCTGGGAAAGTCCATGAAGACAGCAGTCTGATGTGGTAATAACTAGCCCGAGATGAAATCTCATTTCATTCTGCAGACAAATCTCCATGGAACGGAACTCCTTGGAGTCCCAGCTTTGCTCTCATTCACAATAGAACACACCTAGTTTGAATTCCAGCTCTGTTCTCGCTAGAGGTGGGATCCTGAGCAAGTTATTTAATCTCTCTGGAGCTAGCTACTATTTCTACCTCTGCAAAATGGGAGTCCTGATAGCTGTGGGGGATTAGAGACAATGTATATAAAACATCTTGCACAGTGCCTAGCAGGGAGTAGCCATGACTCAATAAAATGTAGTTATTACAATTTGGGGGAGAGAGTAATGGTAGAGTTAGTATGAGTGTACTCTTGCTGTTGGAACAAAGAAATCCCAATCTCAGTTGCATAAAACAAGAAAAATCTGCTTCTTTCACATGTAACAATCCAATGCAGGACTGAAGGTCAGAGAGTGTTTTCTTTCATATGTTGACCCAGGGACCCAAGCTCTTTCCTTTCTCTCCTGTTGCTCTACCATCAGAGCCCATAGCCACAATTGGTAACATGGCCAGTGTGAGCAGGAATGCTATGGATTCTTCTTCTTGGAGAAGGGGTGGGAAGCTTCGGCAATGACGGACAGGGAACTCCCTCCCAGTAAATACTGCATACATTTTGGTATATTTTGGAGGGATGTTGGCCAGTGATGAGCGAGTACCAGGATTTGGATTAAGTACAGAAACAGAATGTGCATTCTACCTAAGATAGCCAGGGGCCAAAATGACAAGAAAAAAGAGGATGCAAAGTTTTCACCAATGAACATCCCCCATACCTTGCACATAGTAGGTGCTTATATTTTGGGTGGGTAATTAGCTGGCCCAGTAGTAGCAGAGGAGTGATGGTTTGGGATGAAGTAAATCTCTCAGGACAAAGCTCATCCTACCCAGGCCAGTTACTCAGAATAGATGGGGGGTTTACCAATCAATTCTACAGAACCTGGCTGCTCAAAATATGCTCTGTGTTGCAAGAGCATAGGCATGACTCAGGAGCTTGTTTGATATGCAAAATCTCAAACTCCACCCCAGACCACCTGAGTCAGAATCTGCATTTAGGATCCCCTGCAGAGATTCTGATTTAGGAGGATCGGTGTGAGATTCTGCCTTGTTTCTAATGAGCTCTCAGGTGACACAGATGTTGCTGCTGCATGGATACACTTTGTGCTGCAAGCATGCAAAGAACCTGATTACAGAAGCTCAACTTCTCTCTGGACAAAATGAGATTTTCCGGTGGTTACATGGAGGTGAGGGGCTGGCCTCACACCTTCCCCTAATTGTGTTTGCAGTCATCTGCTATGCTAGGTGGTGGCATTTCTGTAAGAAGAGGGTTAAGTAGGATCCTCAGTTTTGTCTGAGAGAGGAGGAAATCCCAAGACCACCTACAGTAACCTTGCAGCTATGTATTCACTGTTATCTGGTGGCTGAGCAGAGACACTTGCTCTTTTCAGATGTATAGTTAGAATTCATCTCTGGTGGACATGAATCTCTGTCCAGCTGAGATTTACTTGCAATTGTCTGCAGTGAGACGTGTTAGTTAATAAAGGCTGTGTTAGAGTCACACAGGTAATCACCCTCTTCCCTCCTCTCACTCTTCTTTACCCTCATGACAGTTCGTTCTTTTGGAAAAATTCATTAACCTACAGTAACACTATTCACCAGTGACAACTCTAAGAAAAAGCAGGCTGGTGTTTCTTCTTACAGATTATTCTCTCAGCTCTCTAAGAATCTCACACATTTTAGAAGGAAAAAAATAGCCTTGACTTGAGATCAGGAATTCTCATGTAAATGCTGCCTAGAAGTCATTCTGGCCTGTATTACAAGCTGATGGCCAAGGTTCTCAGCCCGAAGCTGCAGGGTGAAGGGTAGAGAGAAACGTAATGTACACTCCTCACACACTCTTGCAGCACACACTGTACTTTGAACACATAGTTCCCTAATCTTCTAAATACCCCGCAATTAAGGGAAGGGAACTGATATTTATTAAAATCTACTACATACTCTGCTTTGTGCTAGGCACATTGACCATATGATCTATTTACAATTCTAAGAATTAGATGTGTGTGTGTGTGTGTGTGTGTGTGTGTGTGTGTGTGTGATCATTTATTTCATAGATGAAGAAAGTGAGGGTTGACTAAGTAAACTACAGATCCAGGGCTTAAACCCAACTCTACCCACACTGAAAGTCACTCTTTTGACTTCATTGCAATGTCACTGTAAATGAAGACCAAGCAAAGACTTTTCAAAGGGTGGACTGCTCTTCTGTAGTTCCCAGATCCATGGGACTGCTCAGCTTAGGAGTCTAGGAGAGGTCTAGTATGGCAGCTAAGAGTGTTGGCTCAGTCAATCCAACTGTGTTTGTAGTAATTTCTGCCTCAACTGGGAGTTATAATAAAATCCTTTAACCTCTCAGAGCCTCAGTTTCCTCAGCTGTAAAATGGGGATAGAAGTAGTATTGCTCTCATAGGAATAATGTGAGGAATTATGTGACACCAGCTTAACCATTTTATAGTAGTGTCAGATGCAAAATAAGAGCCAGCAAATGCTAATAATTGTTAAAATGTCAGTGTGATTAGAGTCAAGGTCCTTTCGCTGTAAGTGACAGACATCACTCAAATCGGATCACATGACTAGGGTAGGGTTGCTGCAGAGCTGTGGGGAGCAGCGTGCATGAAAGGCCAGACCTCGAGGCTCCTTTGCCCATACCCCCGTGAGGGTGCATGTCATCCTCATACCTGCATCTCTCGGATCTGGATCACCTTTCTCTTGACCAGTGTCCTCTGTTTACTCCCCTTGCTCAATATCCAATAAGGCTGCCTAAGGCCTGAGTCTACATACCATGTTATCCTCAGTACCTGCCATCAATTACTTATCAATTCCCAGGATGTAATTTAAAATTAATGAGAGCATCTGATTAGTTGAAGGCCAGCCAATACATCCACATATTCATTCTGGGTTTTGCTGGTTGTGCCGGATGAGCTTTACTCTCCGCTCTAGGGAACGGCTCTCTGTGAAAGGGCTAAGGGTGAGGTGAGCAGTAAAGTATGTAGCACAGGGATATAGATTATTTCTTTCAATGTGTTCTGGAGTCTTCTATTTTCTCTTTTCCTGTCCTTTGACATATTCCTTACCTGAACAATTAATTGACTTATTGAAAGATAAAAATTTGAGATAGTGTCTAAGTATCATTATATCCCCAGAAATGATGACTTAGTAAAAACAAGCAGAGAGGGTATTCTCATATGTTTGGGCTTTTATTAGAAGGACAGATCTGTGCTCTAAGGCTTAAGTGACCTCTTTGGGACACTAGACTCTGCACATTGTGTGGGCAGACCTCATAGGTGATTCTCAGTTTCTGTCTGTCTCTTACGACTTTAGACATAATTGCTGGTATTTTTCATTAAAGAATTTTCTTGGAGAAAATTACTTTCTTATCATCTTGCCTTTTTCATGACCTGAAGGTCATTGGCATATTCTGAATCCCAAATTTTGTCTTTCAGTTTCAGGACCTAATTCCCTGATTGAGATTAGAGGGCCGAGCATCAGAGAACAAACCATGGGAGGTTAGCTGATATTTCTAAAATTCAGAAGTGACTGATTAAGGAACCCCAGTTTTTTATCTTCAAGGAAAGGAGCCAGCCATGTGGCTAATCCTAAATCTCAAACTAGGAATTTCTATTTCCTTCTATACCCACTAGGATATGTTAACATGGCAGTAGCAATTTTGATCTTTAGAATTCTGCTACTAAAGGACATTTAAGTCTCTGAAACCTCAGAAATTATGCTTACTTATGGTTCGAGTCAGCATCATCATTAAGAACTTGGGCTTTGAAGTTGGAAGTTTTGGGATTGCATTTTCACTCTACAGTTTATCAGCTCTGTGACTCTGGGGAAGCAGCCCATCTTCCCCGTATCTCATTTTTCTCATGTGTAACATGAGGATAACAATGTGTCCATGGTAAGTGATAACATGTGCTTAGTTTAGTTTTGATTTGTGCTAAGTACACTAACCCATGCCTGGCATGCAGTGAGTTCTCAGCCACCATTAGCTGCTGTTTATACTATTATGAGCATCATCCAGCACAGCCCTGGGGAGTTTCTACTCCTATTGAAAAACTGTTTATTGTAGTACACAATTTCACATCTGTGGCTTTGGATAGAGATGACACCATTCACTCTCCCCTGCCACCATAAAAGGCAGAAACCTGTTTCCAGCCACAGACTTCACTGAGTACTGTGGCCTCTGAGAAATTTCCCTCAGATGTCAGGAAAATTCCTTCCTGTGCTCACTGCCTACTGTGTTTGCTGCTTTGTAAAAATAAGAGGTTAGGATATTTTTTTTCTCCATGGGGCTTTGTTAATTTCAAGCTCACTCATAACAACCTTATTAAAACATACAGCTGATTTACTTTGTTCTTTTTATTTTTTTAAAGGTCTGTCTGTTTTCTGTTTTTCATTAGCTGTCTTAGTCCGTGTTGCTATAAAGGAATAGCTGAGGCTGGATAATTTGTTAAAAAAAAAAAGAGGTTTATTTGGCTCACGGTTCTGCAGGCTATGCAAAAAGCAAGATGCTGGCATGTGATGAGGACCTTGGGCTGCTTCCACTTACAGGCAAAAGGTGAAGGGGAGCCAGTGTGTGCAGACGTTACATGGCAAGAGAGGAAGCAGGAGAGAGAATGAGGAGTTGCCAGGCTCTTTTTAACAACCAGCTCACACAAGATCTTAACACAGTAAGAACTCCTGAACCCTTTCCCAGAGAGGCCCTTAATCTGTTCAGGAAAGATATATCCCCATGACCCAGACACCTCCCACTATGCCCACTTCCCAACACTGCCACACTGGGGATTAAATTTAACATGTGATTTGAAGGGGTCAAACTTCCAAACTATTGCATTAACCTTCAATAATAATTAACTTACATTTACTGAATGTTTGCTACAAATTATCCACTGAGGTAATGATGCTTTAGGCTTTATCTTATTTAATTCTCTCCAGAGAACTGTGAGGAAGTTCTTAGCATTGTCCTTCTTTGCAAATGCAGAAACTGAAGCTCAGAGAGATTAAGTATCTGACTGATTTGAAACTTGGTCAAACTCAAATACTCATGTCTCAGCCCCTTTCCATACTCCCTGTTAATAGTACACATGTGCCTTCTGTAAACCTTCCCAATCTTTTAGGAAAGAGGTGGCTTTATATACTTTTCACCAAAATAGCAACATGGTCATTTGATTTTACTGCCCCTTCTACTTTCCTCTTTCTGTTCCTCTACATTCCTGCTTCTCCTCCATGTTCACCCTTTCTCCTGCTCTTTGTTTCTTGGTGGAAGTCTACAATGACACACGACCAAAAGAGGCAGAGCCCACATTGCCCTGAGTGTGCGCCATCCCTCCCCATCATCATCTGACCTCCTGGCACCAGTTGCTGTGTCCACCACTTCTCACTTCACCAAAGAAATGCTCATCTGTTTGCCAGAAATATTTTGGTTGACCAAGGAAATGGTAGTAACATTATTACAGCGCAGCTATTGGTGAAAATGTGGAAAGAGCCAAAAACTAGAGAGAGATTTAAAGCTGGAATTATAGTTTTCCAAGTTTGAGGCTTGGACTAACTGTCATATAGACCAAAGTTTGACCCAGTGATATTTTAGTCATTTGGCCTTGGTCAAAATTCTTTACCTGAATGATGGGAATGTCAGCAGTGCCTGCCTGAAAGCCTTGAGGGGTAAAAATGAGATGATTACCTGAAGAGCCTGTCATAAGTCCACATATACTATTCCCTCTGCATCCCTTAAATGCTGAAGGGCACTTTCTCTGGGCAGCAAACTTCATTATCTTTGTGTTATAAAAACTCAGGATATTAACTCAAAGGTGCTGGGTCAAACATAGCACTGGATCACCAACTATATGCACATGGTCAAACTGCTTTCCTAGTAAGCTTTAGTTTACGTGTCTATTATGTGCCTAGAATAGAATATTGCACAACCTACTTACACGAGGCATTTTAGAAAGCCCGTTTGACGTGGTCAAAACATAATATATCTCTTTGGTTACCAAGGATGTATGCAAAAGTTTTTTCTGATGCTCCTCATACCATTCCATCCCTTATCCTGTCTCAGATTCCCACCCTGTGTATGTGTGAAAGAGTGGGAGAGGATGAGTGGAGGCTATTAACTATGCAGTAAGGCTTAGGAATAGGGAGAAGATCTCACTCTCTTTTTAAACACAATGTGATAATAAATCAAAACTCTATTTATTATCAAAATAAATAAAGAAGCCTTTAGTTTGATGCAATGCCACTTGTCTATTTTTGCTTTCGTTACTTGTGTTTTGGGGTCACATTCAAGAAATCACTGCCAACACCAATACAAAGGAAACCATCAAGAGTGAAAAGGCAACCTATAGGATGGAAGAAAATATTTGCAAAATGACGTATCTTATAAAGGGTTAATATCCAAAATATATAAGAAATGAATTAATATCCCAAATATATAAGAAATGAACAACTATGACTTTATAGCAAAACCCCAAATAACCCAATTTAAAAAATGGGCAAAGAAATTGAATATTTATCCAAAGGAGATATACAAATGGCCAATATGTATATAAAAAGGTGCTCGACATCACCAACAATTAGGGAAATTTAAATCAAAATTACTATGGGGTATCACCTCACATCTGTTAGGATGACTATTATCAAAAACATAAAAGATAACAATCGTTAGAGAGAACATGGAGAAGTTGGAACATTTGTATACTATTGGTGGGAATGTAAAATGTTGAAGCCACTATGAGAAATAGCATGGAGGTTCCTCAAAAAATTAAAAATAAAACTACCATATGATCCAGTAGTCCCACTCCTGGCTATATATCCAAAGGAAATGAAATCTGGATCTCGAAGAGGTATGAGAGCTTCCATGTTAATTATAGCACTATTCACAACAGCTAAGACATAGAAGTAACGTAAATGTTCATTGATGGATGAATGGTTAAAGAAAATGTGGTATATACACACAAAGATCTATTACACAGCCTTTAAAAGAGGAAATTCTGCCATTTGCAACAACACGAATAAATTTGGAGGCTGTAATATTATGTAAAATAAGCTAAACGCAAAAGGACCAACACTGCATAATTCCACTTAGATGAGGTATCTAAAAGTCAAACTCAGAAACTGAGTAGAATGATGGTGGAAAGGGGAAGAGGGAAGTGTGAAGCTGTTCAATGAAAACAAAATTTCACTTATGCAAGATGAATAAATTCTAGAGATGTGCAGTAAAATATTGTGCCTATGAGTAATAATACTCCATTTTGTCCTTAAAAATTGGTAAGAACGTAGATCTTATGTTGTGTTGTTATCAAAATAAAAACAGAAAAAACCCTAAATTATTAGTGATTTCTTTAAAACATTGAAAAATACCTCCTTGTCAAAAGCAGCATTGAAGATGTTGCAACAAAGTTAGCATAATAACTGTTGTGTCCATGCATCCAGTTTATAGGGTTGTATGAGGATATGAGAATAAAATGAGGCCATCTGTGGGACAAAGTGTCACAGCAAGTGCAAAGTGTTGTTTTTGAGCGTGTCTTTGCTCAAAAAATACTATCATTTGAAACCCATGACCATACAATATCCTAACCTCCCTAAGTTGACCAGTAAATTGATTCATACAGGAGGGGTGGCAGGATATGGAGAAAATTAATACATGATATACGGAATAAGTCAAAGGCAGCTCCTGGGAGGAGGTGAGCCAGGACTCCCAGGCAGTGATCAACATGGACAAGCAGAGACAAGGGTGTGAAGAGTTCTGGGGACAGAGGTGGACCTGGCAAGTCCTGGGCAGGAACTGAGCATCTGATTGGTGTACTCTTCTGCTGCTGGCAGAAACACCTTTTGCTTTTTGTGAGAGAATATGAATGAGTTCTATTAGTTCAGCTACGTGGGAAGAGCTCTCATCCGTGATCGATCACCACGCTGTCAGCAGGCAACTGAGATGTTTGAAGCAGATGGGCAGCCAGTCCCTCTGTTTCTATCCTCCTCTGCCTTCGTAATCAAGAACAGAAAGAGACCCCCTTCCATAAATCATCTGCCTGGACATACTCACATGGAAAAATTGGAGCATTTTTCTTTTCATTATTATTTTTTTAAGCCACTCACACTATCACGCTTTGTAAGCACCCTTAGATTTTGGAGAGTAAATCATTAATATCCAATTTGGGAAAGTCAGTGGTATGTAACAGCAGCATTGGCAAAGCAAATGGAAAGTGGAAGGCTATGAGCAGGGTATTAATTATCCTGTGCCACAGACAGAGCACAGGCAGGTGTTTATGGGTTCCATCCAGCTGGCTGCCATGGCTATGCTGGCCGTAATCAGGGAGATTCATGCCTCTGGGGCACATCTTGACGTTCCCCGCTGAGCAGCCCCCTAACTTTGCAATATTTTTTACTGCAAATTCAGAACAAAATGCGTCTCTCTTGCTTATGCTATGTGAAGGGGGTAGACTCTTAAAGAGTCACATGTCTTCCCCGCAGGCAGGTTTTGTTAGAATGACCATTCTGAACATGTCTCAAACACACACTTAAGGGAAAATTAGAACAAGCATCACTTTAAGGAATTCCATCAAATGGATCTGGAATGGCAGTCTTTCCCACTTACATGGGTATCACTAGATGTACTCTCAATGAGTGAATATTAATTAACCATATATATTCATATATTAATATATATGAAATGATGAGAATTTAAAAAATTAACTCTGAGATAACTGGTATCTTCGCACTCTTCCTTTTGGTTTCTTTTGATATGTTTTATCTTCCAATCTGGACCTGTTGATTCTCAGTGTTTCCCTAATCCTGCTTGGCTCCCTGGCAATTTTTATTCTCATTTCAAACATTTAACAACTGCCATTGTTGTTAAAGCGGCCTTGTGTTTAGCGTTCTTTTGATGCTATTGCATTGAAAGACCTCTTCTGCCACAGTAGGGGTGAGGACAGGCAAGGTCACAGGGGCCACTGGGGAAGGATCCTGCTACTCTGCCATGAGAAGTCTTGTGAGCTTAGGAAGTGGGAGTCATGAAGACCATCTAATGGCTGGTATGAGGCTGCATCTTCCTGATGGCCCTGGGCAAACCTAGTTTTATAGCTGTGTGAGTTGAGGATGACCAGCTTTTTTTTTGCCAGAGACAGGCTGCTGTCCTGAGGGATGGACTTGAGGGTCTAGGGCAGGGGAGACCAGCTCCCACTTTTAAGGGAGCCTGCTCTCTTTTCAGCCATACTTTCTCTAGGGCTGCAAAGCCAAACTCCTATTCAGTGAATAGTTAGGCTAACACGTAGACATGGCGTTTACAGGGTTGCTGCATTGCATCATTTCACAGTGGTCCTGTGTATTTAGAAAAACAAAACAAGCAAAACAGAACAACATCTCTCTGGTTAATAGGATGTACACTCCTAGAATGAAGATCATGGCCTTAAATGAAGCAACATCCACATGTGTGCCTACATGCACATGCGTCTTTTTTTAATTTATAAATTTACTACTTGTATTAACAGTTGTAAAAATAATTTTATGAGTGGAATAATTAGTAATTTATTTAACTATAAAGGAATTATTAAATACCAACTAAATAATTCTACAACACAGTATATGTTAGTACCCAAAATATCTCTACAAAGTTATGACAAAAGATTTTGAAGGATAGTAATAGGATAGAGTCTCTTTCTCTCTTTTTTTGACCTGAAAATAAATTTGTTTTTTTTCTATTTTTTAATTGTAATAAGATATACATAAAATTTACCATCTTAATTATTTTTTAAGTGTACATTTTAGTAGCTTGCAACAAAGCTCCAGAACTCTTTATCTTGCAGAGATGAAACTCTGTACCCATTAAACAGCAATGCTTTGTTGCCCTCCCCCAGATCCCCTGACATCCACCATTCTGATCTCTATGTCTATGGTTTTGACTATTTCAGATTCCTCATATGAGTGGAATCATACAGTATGTGTCTATTTTGTGCACACATCTTGCTTCTGTTATCTACTTCAAGAACAAAGTGGTATTTTCTGACTTAATCTGACGTAGAATAAAATGTATAATATGATTTTATTTCTTTTCTTTCTGTATTTTCAATGTCTCCCCTCCCTATCACATTCCTTGAAGTTTTTCAAATAGTTTGAGTTTTTAGATTGAGATTATTATTAACACATGTATTTCTTTGTGACGATAATAGCCAACCATATGCCGGACACTAGTGTAAGCATTTTACATTTAATCTTCAAAACAAGATTTACTTTTGACATTTAGCTTTGTAATCTTATTAACAATAATTCTTTGGAATCATCGTTTTACTGATTTTATTCTTCTTGCATGCCATGACTTCCCCAGTTCTGATTTCCTGGTTTCAGTTGATCTTTTGGCCACGTGCAGTGTCTGTTTTCAGGAAGTATGAGACAAACAACAAACAGACTTGGGACAGCTGAGACCTTCTGTTGTCCTCACATATGAATGGAAGCTCATCAGAATCTTTAGTCTTAAAAATCATGTAGAATGAATTCATTGTTTTAGGATTTTAAGAAGTCATCATCCAATCTGGTTTTTGTTTCTTTGAAGTGCTATGTTTTATCTGTAGATGCTCAAATTTTTTCCTTTAGTTTTGAAATTAAAAAAAAGTCACCAGGATAGTTAGGTGTGGTCATTATTTTATTATTTTAGCATTTCATCCCGGGATAAATTTTTTTAATCTCTTCTGACTTAACATTAAGCAGGCAGATAGTCGGCATTTTCCCACATGAGTATAAAGGAGGGAGAGAAGTAAAAGAGATGAGGACCCTGCCAGGGAGTAATTATAATCATGAACTATGGGCCTCCAGTTGGGCCAAGCAGAAAGTGAGGCAGAGAGCAGGCATAATGGATAATGCCACAATGGAGGGAGTCAATGCTCAGAGGCCTTGATGAGGATAAACGATTTCTTCATTGGGAATGCTAAAGTAAAGAACTGGAAGACAGGAAGGACTACTGAGGGAGTGGAATACCTGAAATTGAGATTGCGTGGTGGTCCTATTTCATGCCTCTGGGATGGTGAGTTGGAGATGGGATGGAGTGGGGGATGGTGTGGAGGTCAAGGAACTGATAGGCTAGGTGGGTTCTGGGATAAATTATCCATTTGGATGTTAGATTCACCATGAGGATGTTGAGAGTAGAGGTGGAGAGATAGACTATGATTCTAGCAGTCTAGAGGGAGTGCAGGGTGTGACTAGGAGGTCAGGAAACTATATGCTTGGAGAGGTGGACAGCTGCAGGGCATGGCCTCTAAGCAGGGTGGAGAGGAGATTATTTAGCAGCACAGTGGAGAGTGAGGCAAGGAGGACCTCTACTCCCATCTCACTGGGAGGGGTGAGAGGAAAAGGCAACAGCATCTGCTTGGCAAAGCTTCAGGTGAGGCAGTAACCCCAGGGCAAGGGCTGGGTTAAACAAGAGGAAGAGGAAGTTAATGGGGGAGGGGGATCTTTCTGGCTATAGTTCATGTGCTCCAGAGAGTGTAGTTCAAGGGTGGGGTGGGCCAGAGATGCAGATGTTAAGATTAATATAAGGGTGACGATTTGGGAGGTGTTGGATGATCAAGAAAGTGAGATTTTGAGTAGTCACAGAGGTAAACAGGTGCGAAGAGGAGGCAGGGCAGATTTCATGGATGCATGGCCTGTGCAAATTACATAAGGCTCCGTGTTTAGAAGGGCTCCATGCTTGGTTTAATGCTCTGCTGTTACTCTCTTACAATTCTTAATGGTTTTTGAACAAGGAGCTCTGCATTATCATTTTGCTCTAGGCCCCACGAATGATAAGTTGGTTCTGGAAGGGGGTTTAGGTGTGACTGTCCTTTGAAGGGGAGTGCAGTCCCCACACTGGCTGACTGCTTGGGGTTTCCTGGATCTCTGTTGCCTGCCCCGCAATGCTGGTGTGACCTATTTGTGTCAACCAACTGTCCCAAGACCCAGCCTCACTTCTTTCCCACACATCTCCCAGTTAGAGCATTTGAGAGCATCTCTTATTCTTTTTGTGGTTAATTGATGGAAAGGAATGGGGCAGATCAACCTTTCTTGAATTCAGACTATTTTATAGGATATGTTATGGAAGTTCCTAAAAGTTTCTAATATGAGAATGTCCCTATATCTTTGTTTCCACCAGTGATAATAGGTTTTCCTCTAATATTATATATGCTTTGGCAACTTAATGAGGACTGGGGGCAACATGGAAGAACTATAGTTATATCTGATCAAATTGCCACTATAAGCGAAGATTTCTTTCTCTCCTATTAAATGGGATAACTCTTTTTAAAGAATCAGGGCATATATCTTTGTCTTCCAAGTCCTTTTTGCTTTGAGAGACATTTGTATCATTAGACATAGCAGATAGCTGAGGATATTATTTAATTTTGGTAAGTTGCTGGTACTTACTGCTACCCAACTATTAATGCAAGGATACTGACCTATTGACTACATGAAAATCAATTCAGGGTTGACCCAGTAACAACTTATGTGGTATCAATAGGTTACTTCTTCCTGAAAATAAATTCCTTTTTCTATCTTTCTTTTCATTTTTTTCTTTATAAGCTCTATTGACCACATACACTTCCAAACACCAACATCATCCATTTGTGGCTGTATTTCACATTAAGTGTGTGAGGGAAAAAAAGAAAACCTCAACATTGCAGAGATTAGCTTCTGTGCATTCAAAATGAGATCTAAATAAGCAAGACCTATGAGGAAAATGACCTTATTTATCTTGCTCATTTTTCACATTTTATCTCACTTAAGGAAGAAAAAAATCAAAATCTTTTTGCCTTCTGACATGCAGTGTGGCCTGCACAGCCCATGACAGTTATGTATGTGAGGAGGGGAATGTGTGGGGGCTTTTGAATATCATTGGCTCAGCCAAATACCATGGCTTTCTGTTTATTTCAGCAGAGAGCATGGATGCCTAATAAAGACACTAGCAAAACATTAAACAAATGAGCCTACTATTGGAACGAGTGCAGGTCATTGGGATTTATTACACACTAACTGTGTGTTAGCTGTCTGCTTGCTGCTTTCACTTGTCATCTCAGTGGATTGAACAACAGCCCCATATAATTTATTTCTCATTTCTTATATAGCGACTCACCGCCTAATGATGTTATGTCAACTTCACACTGCATATATGACAGCAGTTCCATAAGATTATAACACTGCATTTTTACTGTACCTTTTTAATGTTTTGATATGTTTAGATACACAAATACTTACCACTGTGTTACAGTTGTCTCCTGTATTCAGCACAGTAACATGCTATACAGATTTGTAGCCTAGGAGCAGTAGGCTATATACTATAGAGCCCAGGTGTGTAGTAGGCTGTGTCATCTAGGTTTGTGTAAGTACTCTGTGGTGTTCTCACAACAACAGAGTTGTCTAATGATGCATTTCTCAGAATGTATTTCTTTTGTTAAGTGACACACAGCTGTGTAAAGAAACAGACACAGACATTAAGAATGTTTGTCCAGTGTCACAAATCATGGCCAAGCAGGCCTAGAAATAAAGGATGTGCTTTCTCCAGTTCTTTTATATTATACTCTGGTTTCTGATATGTGGGGATTTAAGATCAAGTTCCACAGTGGAAATGGATGTGGAAGCAAGGTTTCTGGAGGGATCCTCTGGCCATCTGGAGGGAGGTGCGTGCTTGAACACTCGTGGGGAGACTTGGCATGTTGAAGAACTCCTGTATAATCCATCCTGTCCTGCTGGTCTTCCCCAATATTTCTCTCCAGTGCAATTCCTATGTGTGTTTTACTTTCAGGCTTTGCTTGTTTTAAATGGTGTGTGTGTGTGTGTGTGTGTATGTGTGTGTGTTGCAGCTGCACAAAAATGAAAATATTTAGTATTTGGCAGATTAACATTTCATCCATGGACATTAAAATTGTCATTCTCCAGCAAGAGAATGAACCCCAACCTCTGTCTTAACAACCTCTTAGTTTTCTCTTTGCGGATAGATGATTGTATTGAAGGAAAAAATGTGTGTGCCTTGACTTTCTTAAAAGCTTGTTTTTTGTCCCCAGCAGATTCTCTTGGCTACTCTGCCCTCTTCTCCATCCAGCTCTCTAGATCAGAGGGTTTGGAACCACACTTCTATTGCTGTGATTATCTCCTGGGCAGCCTCCCTCTGACCCAGGTGTGCAATGGGAGTGCATCTTGGCATGTTGATGATGGTGTTTCTTGCCAGTGACCTTTTATCCCTGTTAGGTCTGGAATTGGTTAGAGGTCTTAGATTTGTGGGACAATTATAATTTTCTAATAAAACACCTGGCTTCAAGACACATGAGGCAGTTGTCCAATGTGTTGGAAATTCCACTTGCTGTGCAGAAAGGTTATATTTCCACAACATCCGTTTTCACTAACAGCTTGGAATTCTGTTCACCCTAACATTTTAGGACGTCTGCCCACACAAAGAATATAAAATATATTACTTATGCTTTCTTCATTGACTCTCTTCTGAAGTTACAATCATGAACTTCATTCCTTTCTCCATTCTTTCTCTCCTTTCCTTAATACTAGTGAGCAAAGTATTTATGCCAGAACTAAAAATTCAGAGACTAAGAAGACCCAATGTGACATTAGGTAGGTAATAGGCATATAAAGTACTGACCATAACAAAATAAAAAATTATTACAGGTCAAAGACATCAGAGAGAGTCTTACAAAAGATGTTCCCTTTGAGTAAAAGCTAGAGAAGTGGATATAAATTTTTCATGCTGGGAGGGCAGGAGAAAGGGCACTTAGGGTAGAAAGGGGTGCATGAAAGGATTTGGATTGGCTGGGAAAGAATATTTGGGGGTCAATATTGCCCAAGAATATGGAGAAGAACAGCAGAAAGTGAGATAGAAAAAATCATGGGGTTATTGAAGGCCATAGATCTTAAATGGCATGGAGAGGAGTCTGAATGCTATCCTCTAGGTGATAGGAGCCACTAACAGTTTTAAACAAGAGGTTTGCCACATGCAGACTTGTATATTAGAATAAAACAATGAGGTGTAAGGGTGGATTGAGCTGGATGGGGATGAAAAGGGATAGAAGGGCAGGAGACCACAGCTGAGGCTATTTCATGGGTCTAGCTAAGCACCTGCATTAGGTAACTGATGATGAGAGTAAGGAGAAGCAGCATATTTAGGTGACGCTGTGGAGACTGAGTGACAGGACTTGGTTACTAATTGGGGTCTGGGGACATGAGAGGAGTAAATAATGAATAATAGTCCCCGATTTCTAGCTTGGAAAACTGAGGCAGATGGTAGCACCCTTTAATACGGGGAGGGGCATAAGAAGAGAAGTGTTTTTGTTCAGGGGTTGGTGAGAAGGAGAAGGACATGTTAAGTTTGAGGCACTCCCCTTTTTTAGCAGTGGTAACATTCAATGAGGAACAAATATACCTCAGGGAGAAGCTCATGGAATTTTCCCTCTATTTCCATTGACCCTCAAGGCACACCAGCACCCTGCTGCATAGAGAGATATGGCATCCTGAGTTCTTCATCTTCACCGGTGGAGGCAAAGCTAATCAACAGCACTACAGATCCATCAGAGGAAGCAAGGGGGTGTTTGTGACTCAGGCTGAAAGACCAAAATAAGCCAGAACTTTCTCTAATGCAATGAGACACTGGTATCAGGCCAAAGCTTTCTGTTAATAAATTTCAGCATTGTCCCTAAGTCACAATCACCCAGTATGCAAAAAAGTTACCTACAGCAGCTTCTAAACCCAAGCTGTGTGCTCAGAGCCATTAGATGAACTCTCTCCTGATGACAATTTGCATTTCTCAGTGCCTGGCATTGCCACTGGTGATTAGAGGACTGACAATGTCCTGGCCAAAATGTTCTCTTGGGGAGTCACTCTGCACCTGTTTGGGTGAATAGATGTGGGGAGCAAGGCAGACAGATATGCGCTTCCTAGCCAAACACAGAATAGATAGAATGGAAACTCTAAAACTTTGTTGAACCAGAACACAGCATGAAGAAAAAACACATTTTCTGCTAATTATAAGCTCTGTTTTATGCAAGGAGCTTATACAGGCAAACTCTTTCCTGAATGCTTACAGTGTGTGCAGAAAGCAGTCCTACGCTTGATGAAATGCCCTGATGGTGTCTTCAACCATTTGTTGGGGGTCAGGGAATGTAATAGAAAATAGTTATTGTGTGCCCCCTATCTGGAATCATTAAGCAAGCTTCTGGAGGGCCATCCTGTGCTTGGCAGTTCCTGTAGTCTCCCATCGACAAAATCTGGGGAGGAAGCTGAAAAGAAGAGGCATGAATCATAGGTCAGGCAAGTTCAATCCCCACTCTCTGAAACACGGAGCCCCCCCAGCTCCCCATCATCCATGACATCACTGCCAGTCCTCTGCACTCATAGTTACTAGTGAGAAAGGAGGCTTTGCAGTTGTCCGGCCCAGGGCCAGCATGGCCCATCAAATTTTATCTGTATTCTCTGTGTAAGGAGAAAATTACCAAGCACAAATCCAATTGAAGGCAGGAGCAATTAATGTGGAACATGAACAGCTAAATAAGCTATTTAAATGTATGGGTACAAATTCCCAGGTCTGCCCATTTGGAGGGGGGCCAGCAGCAGAGCCCCCATCAAATGTTCCAGGACTGGCTGCCAAGCAGATATCTAAGTGCAAAACCCCAGAGAGGTTGTCAGAAGATGTTTATGAAATATCTTTCTGAAGAACTTGTGAGGCTCTGTGGTGGAGGGCTCCCGAGATGATCCAGGTGGACAGGTAGAATGCTGGAATTTAGGGTGAAGAATTCATCATTCCCAAATTCCCCAGATGGAGTTTAATTTAACCAGAAAGTGTTTACAATACTTTGTAAACTGAACCTGAGCGTTAGCTTAGCCTAGCTTGGATTCTTGGTTTTTTGATTGCCTGGGTAGTCTCTGAGTGGGCCAGTTATGTTCATCCTAAATGTCAGGGGAAGCTAAAAGCAGGCTCAAAAAGGTAACATTCTTTTTTCCTGGAAACTTTTAAGGTCATGTCATGTTGCATGATATAAGGATATCATGCTATTTGTAGGGATATTCAACTTTGAATAAAAGTTGGAAGGAGACTAGGAAATTGGCTGTGTTAGACGAGCTGAGACCATGATTCTAACTGTTGACTTGGAAATTTTCCTAGATACACGAGATAAAGTAAATAATTTTATCAGCTTCTTTCAGGAAATCTCTTGAAGTCCGTGAATTTTGCTTCCTTTATTCCAGACTAATAATCTATTATATTATTAGAGGGCACAATTTTTTAGGTCATGGCTTTTCAGATTATTCAAAGTCAAGGAATCTCCACGTTTAAAAATTATTCAAAATGTAGAAAATTTGATGATCCATTTCATGAAGTTATCCTCTTTGCTTCCTCACACAGTCCTGGATTCGGCTGAGGCATAAACACGCTGATATAGAATTACTACAAAATTATTATTAATAAAAGAAAATCCTGATTTGGAAAAATCTGAAGAAAAAAACCCCAACAAAACTCCTGCCATTTATTTCTTATCTTTTTTGGGGAATCTTTTCCAGAGGTTTTTAGAAATGTAAAATGCATTGGCATGGAAGTCAAGAAGCTTTATCATTAACGTACAACCTTGGACAAATCACTTAAGCTCCTGGCTTCCTTTTCCTCATCTGTGTAATGAGGTTTGATGGAGTGATCTCTAAGGGCTAGTTTTCATAACCTGACTATCTCCTCCCAAATGTAACTACTGGAGGCTTAAACCTTGCTACTCAGGTGCTTGTGGTATGTCCTGGGACCAGCAGCATCTGTGTCACTCCCCGGTGCTTGTGCAAAATGCAGTATCTCATCCTGCACCCCAGACCCACTGAATCAGAATCTGCACATTAAGAAGGCCTCAGGTGATTTACATACGCAGGATTATGTGAGAAGCACTGATCTACAAGCTGAAGTTTCTTTTCTTTTGCACCCAGTGCTCCGGTTTGTCTCTGCCAGCCTCCTTATCCCTTGCTGCGTTACTTTGGTACCGGCTCTGAGAACTGCCTCCAGTGTTCTTGTTTCAAGGGCAGATATTACCAGACAATTATACTATGATTAGATGGTAGTTGATTTTCAGTTTTCAAGGTCAGGATTAATAGAATAAATATAGTGCAAACACAACATTAGAGTTTTTAACCTTTTTTTCCTACTGAAAGAGAAAATCATTTTCTCCTGAGCTTGCTGAGCCAGCTCTCTGCACAAACAGAGGCCCCCTCCTGTTATCAGTCGTTGCTGGAAATGGGAGAGGAGGCTGCTGGAGCACAATGGGTTTGGCTACCATCAGAAATGGGACCTCATTTAGCCTGAGGACAGCACTCTTTTGCTTGATGAGTTCAGATTGATATCAGAAAGAATTTGTATAGGATGGGAAAAAAGAGGAGGAGGCCCAGGACCAAGATGGGTTGCGTTAATAAGAGAACACTTGTTTTGGATGAGCGACTTTATTCACAGTTGAGCCGTATTCACAGTTAAGTGTAGGATAGCCAGACTCTCTGGGAAGACAGCTCTAAGACTGTGAGGCTTCTCACCTTATATTGGGGATCAGCAAACTTTGTGTCTGCCAGCTGCCTGTTTCTGTAATAAAGCTTTATTGGATCACAGCTTGCCTCATTTGTTTACACGTTGTCTCTGGCCATGTTCATTCCAACAGAGACCATATAGATGCAACACCTAAAATATTTAGTATCTGGTCCTTTACAGAAGAAATTTTCTGACACCTGCCTCATAGCCATTTTTATTCCTGAGTTTTAAATATTGTGGGGGCAGGGATGATAAGAGATGCCAGTTAACATCAACAATTCTCATGAAACCTACCCTGCTATACTGCATACTTTGTTCCTGAACAATAGTTGAGAAGCCCCATGGGCTTAAGGCCTCAGTAAAATGGCCTGCTGTCTGGATGAAATACCCAGCAATCCGTCTTTCCAACACATTGAGCTTCTTCAGTCACACCTTACAGCTACCACAGAACTTCATTTTTTGGTAATAATATAGCATATAGCTATTTTCTCCCTCTGGCATCTCCATGTACACCCAATTACTGCTTCCAAAGTTTAGATATTCTTTGGTTACCTTGCTTACATTTGGCACAAGTGTCACTTCTACTTTCTGGCTTCTGGGGACTGTGTAGACAGGGTAGGGGCATGGTGGTGGTTGGGAGGGTGGGAGATAAGCCCTGGAGTGTCACCAGGTGCTATGGTCTGAATGTTTGTGTCTTCCCAAATTTGTATCTCCAAGGTAATAATGTTAGGAGGCGGGGCTTTTTGGGAGGTGATTAGGTTATGAGGACTTTACCATAAGTTCATGAATGGGTTTATTGCACTCATAAAGAATGCCTGAAGGAACTTCTTTGTCTCTTCCAGCATGTGAGGATGCAGCAAGAAGCCACAGTCTATGAGCAACAGGCCCTTACCCGACACTGAATCTGTTGGCACCTTGATCTTTAACTTCCCAGCCTCTAGACGCTAGAAATCAATTTCTGTTGTTTATAAGCCACCCAGTTTAAGGTACTTTGTGATAGCAGCCCGAACGAACTAAGACATCAGGGAATCATGGAAAATAGCACTGCTGAGTGTCCTGAATCGCTTTGAGGTCACTCAGATCATAAGCCCAGAGCTTAGCCCTCCTGTGGATTATGTACATGGCTCTAATTGCACAGAGTTTGTGTCAATGAGACGTCCCCACTTTCCACTAAGGCTGCAAGAGACATTTAGTATTTTAAGTAGAGAAAGAACATCAAAATGGCGCTAAAGGGAACTACAAAACTCTATTTTTACTTTTTCTTTTTAAATTTAGAAGATAAAATGTATAGTAGGTCTCTGAAATTCTAATTGTCAAAATTGCAGGGAATGTTACATTATTATGGTTTTATTAATTCGAAGTCAGTTAAACAATAGAAATTCTATTACGGATGTTTCTAGCTTTTTGGTTTCGTCATTTTGATGTGAGCACTGGAAAAGATTAGGTGAGGTCTCCCTCCTCTTTCATTATGAAGAGCAGAGGGTGAAAGTGTTAAGTAGACATCCTGGAGGAGATGGTGGGTGGCAGGAATTATTTTCAATATTTCACTTTGTTGACTCCTGAGTCTCAAAAGCCTTTAATATGCCATTGTCACAGTGTGAGGCAATTAAGAGTAGAAAGCAACCTTTCAACCGTCGCTTGTGAAATTCCAGGTTGTACAGAGGCATTGAGTAGTTAAATGCCAGTAATTATATTATGATAGGCCTCCAGATTCAGATTCTCTAGGTCAAAAACAACAAAACTCTAATTAGTGCCTGGGAAAAAGTCAAAGCAAAGTCAACTTAAACACAGTTGGCCCTCCGTATTGGTAGGCTTCACATCCACAGAGAAAACCAACCATGGGTCAGAAATAGTCAAAAAAATAAAAGTTATGCTACACCGAACTTGTACAGATTTTGTTCTTGTCATTATTCTCTAAGAGATGCAGTATAACTACTATTTACATAGCATTTACATTGTATTAGGTATTATAAGTAATCCAGAGTTGATTTAAAGTATGTGGGAGGATATGCATAGGTCATATGCAAATACTATGCCATTTATATAAGACTTGAGCATCTGCAGTTTTTAGTATCTGAGGGAGGTCCTGGAACCAATTCCTCATGGATACCAAGGGACAAGTAGACACATTTTTATTTTTAAAAATTTTCAAATTTTGTAAAGTTTGTATAGATTTATGGTACAAGCACAGTGGTGTTACATGGACATATTGGGTAGTGGTGAAGTCTGGGCTTTTAGTGTAGCCATCACCCAAATAATGTGCATTGTGCCCAATAGGTAGTATTTAATCCCCCATCCCCCTCCTACCCTCCCACTTTTCAAAGTCACCAATGTCTATTATTCCCCTCTGTGTACACACTTCTAAAGGAATAATTTTTAACTTTTTCTTTTTATTTGTTTGTTCCTCCATAAGATCTAGGTTGTTCCTCATCATAAGAAAATAATTGAGTAATTGCATAGAACTGGAAAGAGCTGTCTTTAGAGTCAGAAGAGGTTTTAGTTCCTAGCTCAATGGTCAGTTCACTATGCTCTCGGACAAGTTAATTCCTGTCAGTTTTTGTTTCCTCATTTGTAAAACAAGTTCAACAATAGCAACTTTTTGGGTTAATAGATGATGGATGATGGTAATTCAAAAGAAAGAAAGAAGAAGGAAAGAAAGAAAAAGGAAGGAAGGAAGAAAGGAAGAAAGAAAAAAGAAAGAAAGAAGGAAAGGAAGGAAGGAAGAAAAAGAAATAACACTTTTCTCTTCTGCTCTTCATAAAGAAAGATGTGGGAGACCTTACCTAATCTTTTCAAGGGCTCAAATCAAAATGAATGAAATAATGTCCTTAACGTTTCAAGCCCTATCCTGCACATTGGTAGGTTAGAAAATTACTAAAAAGTAAGTTAATAGGTTAGTGAATAGCTTTTTAAGTTTTTAAAGTCACATTTATCCTCCTAATACTTAAAGGAAAGTTAGCTCAAATTCCATTTCATTTGGAGTTGAAGCAGCAGAACTGGCTGCCATCTTCATCTGAAGAATTTATTTTTAAGCTGGATGGGTGTTTTGAAAACTAAACTACTGGAGGATCAAGATAGTAAGAAATTAAATCATGGTTTAATTGCTCCCTGCCAGATCTAGCTTATGCATCTCCCTAGACACATGTGTGCCTGCCTGCCTCTTGGGTCTAGACTGATGACCTGGAAAGCCTGGGCCAGTGTCTTTAGCTCCTCGATTCCTGACACTCCTGGTTGTCTCAGCTACTTCTGGAAGCCAAGACTGGGCCTCAGCAATTGCCCATTGCCATGGCAATGCCAATGTCAGGTCCAACTTGACCAGATACAGAGATGCAGAGGCACCTGTGTGACACAACCTGGAAGCGAAGGGTGCTCTAACCAATAAGAAAATTCTGCAGGAGATGGTAAGGAGTCAGTAGATAGATTATTCACCCTTCTTGCTGAAGGATGTTCTGCGACACAGTGAGTTTACACAGACGCTCTAGAGACGTGCTTAATGACGAACAACCAGCTGGGTTTTCTTATGAAGTTGTTTCTGGTTCTATAATAAACTGCTTTGTATTTGCTCCATGTGTTCATATCTTCGCTTTCCATTTTCCTCCCTCATGCTTCCCTAGGATTACATGCCCAAGTAAAAAATTGGCATGAAAACTTGGCCTCAAGTTCAGTTTTCTGGGACCAGGACGATTGCTACCAGGGGTGACTCTAGAGGGCAGATCTTCTGGATGAGATTCTGGAGTCAGCATAGAGCACATTGCTGGGGTGCTAATGATGCTTGGCATATGGTGGTACCATAATGACTATCAGCGTGAGGAGCTGTGTTGGGGGAAAAAGTGACCAATGAATTTGATTAGTTTGGGTCAATACTAATGACAAGGATTTTGGTCTTAGTTTGCTAAAGGTAGCATTAGAGACCTTGCAAATAAAAATTAACCAAAGAAAGAAAATTAAAATTTAATTTAATGGGACTTTTAACTGTCACCCTAAGGCACATTGTGACAGCTAGAGGATGTCTATGGTACTTTAAAAGGAGAGAGTCACATCCAGAAGCTTCAGTGTAGACTATGCTGGACATCTGATTATGATTATGGCAGCAAAGGAGGCCAAGTATACAGTCTTGACAGGTATCCTTTGTCAGAGTCAGTGCTTTACTAGGGAAAGATGAGAAGGCCGAGAACTACACATACTGATTTGGATAAACCTAGAACCTTAAACTCCCATTTTTCCAGAATGTTCTTGGCTGCCAGAAGCAGTCCCTTCTTGTTTGCCGGAGGAAAAGAGTCTCTCCTTGCCTGTACATCATGCAATCATGCCTCACCTGAGGCAGGTATCTCATATGATGCTTTTTCTGTTCAAGATCTGACGGCATCTCCACAGATGTCTCCAGGTTTACATCAAGGAACATGTCTCAGCAGGACTTAAACAAAGAAGTACAAACACTGCTATATAAGCAAGAGTCACACAGCAAAGGAATTGCAGGGCCTTGCTAATCATGCCAGTGGGAAACAAGAGAACACAAATGGAAGCAGATCCTACATACAGTACCCCAGGGTGTATGGAATATGCTGAACAGGGGAGAGCATATTAGCATGAGGTCCTTACACAGTTCTGTTAAAGGTACTGTGGCTGACCGGCTGGTTTCCTGGAATGGCTTATTGAAGCTGGGACATAATATGGACTGTGGTGAATGAGGTGGAGATGCCAATAACTTCTTTGGCTTATTGAGGAAGGAATCAGAAAGGTTGGGAGGTAGGAACATTGGATTGGGTTTACCATAGAAGACCTGAGAACCCACCACCTATGTTCTCCAGGAGACCCCAGGAAACAATGAGAGGACAAGAAATGCCCTGTTTGTAAGGTGAATGGCATTGCTGAGAAGCTGAGTGGTGGCTGATGGCTGGAATTGACATTAGGACCTCACAAGCAAAAAGGTGCAAGCGCTTTAGGTGCCCCAGAAAGCGCATATGTATTAGAGGGTAATATAAACCCTATGAAGATTCAAGTGCTTGCCATATTGGTGATTTCAGAAGTTTAGTAGTTTTGAGTGTGGTGAAACATTTCTTTTAAGGTAAAAGAAAAGTTGTTATATCTCTAATTCCCATCACTTGTAAAGAGATATTCTCCTCAGCAGCCTTCTTTGAATTTTTGAAAAAGCATGTATTATACATGGGACTATCCAGGGACTAAAAGGGCTTCCAGTTTTGAGTGGAGCCTAGAGTAAGAGAGGATTCATTGTTATGTCTGTCTCCAGTAAAAAATAGTGGAGCCAGAGATATGATCATGCTGGAGTTGTCTGTGGTAGGGTCTCTGGCAAGTCCCGGTGTTGTTCCACAGACCCTTGGGTTCTTGAGAAGCGCCATAGCGTTGGTCGCAAAGAATTGTTCTTTGCTTGGAAAACAGGTTTTGGGATTTTACTGGGCTTAGTAATGACTGGACAAATAATAACCTAGTAATGACTGGATAAACCAAGATACTCTGCAATCAAACGTGTCTATTAGACATGATTTTTATTGGGCACATTATATGTTGAATGCGGGACTTTAGAGATCAGATTGGAGCAGGAGTTGAAGATATAAATAAACACCAACCCAAACAGGTAGCCCAGACCCATATGTCACCAATTCATCTCCTTCAGTTTGCACCTATGTATGCATCAGGGCCTCCCTACAATCAACTGGTATGAGAGGAAAGACTTGAACCAGATTTACAAGTGGGTTGTGGTGATTTGTTGGAAATGTACTCCTGCTACATTTTAGCTGTACTCACTGGTTGCCCTGAAAGGAAATCCTTATAGTTGGTATAGTATGCTTGGTCAACTACTTTGTATGAGGGAAATTTAGGCAAAGGTACCTGAGTTATGGCTATAGACTAATGCCCAGCCAAGTAGAATGTCTTGGTGGTTTTGTCAGGAAAAATGGCACATCCATGGCAGGGAGCTCTAGGAAAGAGACATGAGGATGGGAAGACCTACAGGGAGCAGTCCCAAAGCATGAGCACGGTGGGGTCTCACTCAGTCAACACCCACCAAGGAGCCCGCTAAGGGAACTTTTAAACACCAGGTAGAGAGAATGGTTCATTCTGTCTACCAAAATCAGCAGGTTCTTTCCTTGGCCATTCCAGAACTTGCCCAATGGCCCCATGAAAAAGCATCCTTGGTGGTAGGCAAGGAGGCCATGCATAACACACAACAAGGTGGCCGTCTTGTCACTGCAACTTCTGTAGCTACTGTCACAACTGCATGTTCAACTTGACAGGGTCAAGACCAATGCTGGACTCTTGAACACGACACCATTTTTTGGGAAGGTCAATTACAGTGGGCTATTTAAGTAAAGCTTTAAAGCAAGTAATGCCATATGTATTTATATAAACATATGTTTATATGATATTTATATAAAGTGAAATTTCAAACCTGAAAATGAGAATGATAAACCACAAGTTCAGTATAGTGGTTATCTCAGGAAGTGAGGGAAGGGCAGTGGTATTAAGGAGCGTGTTTCAACTTCATTCATAATTTATTTTTCACACTCAGTGACAAATTCACAAGTTTTCATTATATCATTTCTTGTTTCTTTTTACAGGTATAAAATCTCACATACAAAAAGAATTGTGAAGATAATGTTAACTCTAGTTAGTAAGACAGGCAAAAATTTTACACAATAACAAGGAAGTTCAGTGTGAGAAACGAGGTAAAGTAGAACCATAGAGACTTCCAGTGGTAGAGACAGGCTTGCATGTCGGTCTTCTTAATTGAAGCCCCGAAGTCCCTCATTGCAGGACAATCGGGCTCTCAGCCAGCATTCTGTAAAGGATGTATGCAGTAACACATCCTTTACACATATGAAGCAGGGGTTGGGAAGGTTTTTCTGTAAAGGGCCAGATAGTCAATATTTTTGGTTTTGCAAGCCATGTGGTACCTGTTGCTACTACTCAGCTCTGCTGCTGTAGTACAAATGCAGCCATACACCATACATAAACCAATGGGCATAGCTGTGTTCAGGGCTGACTACAGGGTGTGTGGGGGCCGGTGCAAAGTGAAAATGTGGGCCGCCCGTTGGATAATTAAGAACTTCAAAATGGCAACAGCAGCTCATTAAACCAAATGTGAGACCTTCTAAGTGTGAGGCCCTCTGTGATGACATAGGTTGCATGCCGCTGAGGCCAGTCCTGGCAGTGTCCCAATAAAATCTTATTTTCTCAAATGTGAAGAAATGGATTCAACCCAGAGGCATATTTGCTGACCCCTGCTATACAGGATCATATAACAGTAAGTATGTTTGACTGACAAAGAGGATTCTGAATAGCTGCATGCCTTCAATTCTACTGCTCAGCCATTCCTCAATTTTCTCACATTTATATGCCATGGCTCAAAGTCCATATACTGGTCCTTGACTTAGAATTGTCCCTTAGAGAAAGGTGGTCCTGGCCCTAGAGGTTAGCAGACCAATGCAATAGGTTCTTTTCTAAGCATTTTCAATGTTGCTCTGTAGTAGTCAGGGACAGGACTAATCGGATAGCTGTATATATGAAGGGGAGTTTATTAAGGAGTATGGACTTAACATGATAACAAGATGAAGTCCCACAATAGGCAGTCTGCAAGCTGAGGAGCAAGGAAGCCAGTCTGAGTCCCAAAACCTCAAAAGTAGAGAAGCTGACCGTGTAGCCTTCAGTCTGTGGGCCTGTGGCTGAAAGCCTGAGAGCCCCTGGAAAACCACTGGTGTAAGTCCCAGGGTCCAAAAGCTTAAGAAGTTGGAGTCTGATGTTTGAGGGCAGGAAGCATCCAGCACGGGAGAAAGATGAGGGCTGGAAGACTTAGCCAGTTTAATCCTTCCACGATCTTCTGCCCGCTTTATTCTAGCCATGCTGGCAGTTGATTAGATGGTGTCCACCCAGACTGAGGGTGGATCTTCCTCTTCCAGTCCACTGACTCCATTGTTAATCTCCTTTGGCAATATCCTCACAGACACACCAAGGAACAGTGTGTTGCATCCTTCAATTTAATAGGGTTGAAACTCAGTATTAACCATCACATGTTCCTACTTGGTTACTTCTGGGAAGACAAAAGATGTCTTTTTGTTTTTGTTCATTTTTACTCCGGGTAACTTTGTGTTGACTTTCCCTCAAAGTGTCCTTGACTTCTGAAACACCTTCAAAGACCACTTTTGAAAGAAACACACAATGATCTTTTCAGAAGCCTGCCAGCCTTTGATTAGCTCTTGCTGACTTTCTGAGAACATGGCTTGTCACTTTTGAGTTTTCAGGGAGGCCTTTGTAGTGTCTGGAATATCATTTTTTGTATGTGTTTTCACTTCCCCAAATCAGGACTAGGCTCCTGGTGAGTCCCTGGGCTGGGCCTGCTGGTTTCCATCTCAGCCCTTTCAGATGCTGATTTTTCTCCAAGTAGCTGCAGAATTTTAAAAACTGCCTGGTGACGTTAGTAGAGCTACTACCTAGAGAAGAATTTGGTCTCTATAATTGCAAAGAACACCTGGTGCTTATTCCCACTGCCTATCTTTGGGATTTGCTTTTATATGAGAGGCAAGACATGGATTCCTCTGAGAACATTCAATTAAAACATGTATTTTATGGGAAGCTTCAAGGTACATAGCTTCTGAGAGGCACATAGCTTTTAAGCTGAGTTCATACCAGACCTGGGCCGATCTATCCATGCCTGGGAGAATGACCTCCAACTTGTCTCTTCTCAGCCTGATTTTCTTACAAACTATAGACTCAGGGTAAATTTGGAATGTTATATCTGCCTTATCTGCAGTAGGGGACTGTGCTTGGCCTGGGGAGCTGTGAGCTAGCCTGCTCAGGTCTGTGTGACTGGAAAGATTGGTGAGAAACAGCATGCAGCTTTTCTGCATCAAGGTCACTCCCACAAAGCTTGGCCCTTGTTTAGGACAGTGGCACTTGTGCCATGTAGGTGAGGTAGCTGCTCAGCCTCCTGATGAGTTGACTACCTGCCGCGTCTCTTGTCTGGCATCCTTGAATTACCCTGTCAGTCTAGCATTATATTAAAGCCTATTGTGTCTCCTAGGTCTGATTGCCAATCTGAATTTATAATAACTACTGCGATGGTAGATTTAACACCTACCACCTTTAGAACCAACATAGCATGCTGGTTAAGCACTTGGACTTTGAGTCTGATGACCTGCGTTTGAAAACTGACTCCATCACTTACTTGCTCTATCTCATTGGAGAGAGGTTATTTTATTTTTGACCCAGTCTCCTCATTTGTAAACTGGGAGTGGATAGAAGGGGTTAATAGATAATGGATCATAGAGCAATGATTAGCACAGAACGGGTAGATGGAGGTGCTTAGTGAGCATAAGTTACTACAGTTATTACTGAGAATAGCCCCTTTCATGTGTGAAGTTTCATGTCAAGAATATTTTCATCATTGTCACATATAAATGAAAATTTGGATTGATACAGTAGTCGTTATTCATTTCTCTTAATAAATATTTAATAATAGTATTCTCTCTACATATATGTATTTTTTTCTGCTTCCTGGTGTTTGTTTTTATGTATTCTATATGATGCCGATTTCTGTACTATAGTTTTCCTAGAACCCAGTGAATCACTTAATTTTTCCCTGCATATCTATTGAGGTATCATTGACAAATAAAAATTGTATCCATTTAAGGTGTACAATGTAATGTTTCACTTTAATTTTCATATCTATTCTTTTTAAATTCTGGAATATTTTCTCCACTGATACCTTTTGATAATGATTCTATTTCAACTGATAGATGATAATTGAAATATTCAAGAGTTTAGCAATTCCTCTTTATATCTTTCTTCATTTTCTTTTTTCTCTCATAAGTCTTTCTGTTTTTCCTCTTTTTTTTAGGAAAGAGGTTTTCTTGCTGTATTGCTGAGGCTGCTCTTGAACTCTTGGGCACCAGCAATCCTTCCACCTTAGCTTCCGGAGTACCTGGGACTATGAGGGCACACCACCATGCCTGGCTTACTTTCTTTATTATTCTGTTTGTTTGAGTTGATATTCTATTCTAATAATATGATCTGCAGCTCTTTTATCATTTCCAATTATTTTTTTTTTTTGGAGATGGAGTCTCACTCTGTCACCCAGGCTGGAATGCAGTGGCACGATCTCAGCTCACTGCCACCTCCCCCTCCTGGGTTCAAGTGATTCTCCAGCCTCAACCTCCTGAATAGCTGAGATTACAGGCGTGCACCATCAAGCCTGGCTAATTTTTGTATTTTTAGTAGAGACAGGGTTTCACCATGCTGGCCAGGCTAATCTCAAATTCCTGACATCAAGTGATCCACCTGCCTCAGCCTCCCAAAGTGCTCGGATTACAGGCGTGAGCCACCATGCCTGGCCTATCACTCCTAATTCTTATTTGTTCTCCTGGGGAAATAGTTTTTCATTCTTTTCATTTTATGGTTGCAAAGCCCCTTTTGGTGACCTGATAATGCATGATAGTATGGAACAAATTTCTTTTTTAATCTTGGTATTTGATACAAGATATATTTCAAGTGTTAGGGTTATCTGAGACCCTCTCCTGTCTTTTTTGATCAGAGTTGTTTCTAAATAAAACTTTCTGATTAAATAAGTCTTTTTGTTACTGTTTACTTGTGGTTTATGATGGATATTTTGCACATTACAGGGAAGGTGTGATGGGGATGTTAATATACGTGCCATTCTCCCCATTTAGTCAATGCCAGGCTTCCCAACTTTGATGGTGCAGTTCCAGCTGTGTGGAAATAATAAGCATATTGGAGGGAGGTTCCCGACAGAGTGCTTCCCCTGAAAGTGGGTCTGAGAATCACACCATGTGGAGATGGTCCATCCCAGAATTTTCCCAAACTACCCAAACCTCACTAGAAGTTGATTTACCTCTGTAGAGTTGATCAGTAACAGTAAAGTATCCCACTTCAGCCATGCAGGCTCTGGCAGCAGGAGCCAGAGGCTGAACATCAGGCTGGTTGGGGGCACCTTATTCACTCAGGGACAGTAAAGGCTATCAGATTATATGCATGAGTAACACAAATGCCTGAAAGCCTGCTTTGCTTGATGTGCAGGCAGAAACACTGCAGCACAGTTGCCTGGGTAGGACTGGAAATCCAAGGGAATAGAACCAATATTCGAGAGAACACAGCAAGAGCACAAAGAAATAGCCCTGAATTCCAGAGGGAGCATGCACTGCCATGACAAGGCACATTTGCAAGTCAATCTGTGAGCTGGGTTAGAAATGTTATTACATTTGTACTCCCTAGACAATCTGGATACAGCAGAGGTAAATTTTTTCTGGCTGCTGCTTGGTTGCTCTGGGTTCTCTTGCAGCGGACAGCTTCTTGCTCTTTGAGGATTTTTAATTTGAGTACAGACTGGGCTGAGAGTGGAGGGACAGGACTCACTCAAGATTACGCACAGAGGTGAGACAGGTTTCCTTTGCGTTTGCAGGAGCATGTCATGAGAGGAACAAGTCAGAGAGGATCATGCACTGCGTATATTTGCCTTCCTATCAAGATGCGTGAGGGTGGCAGCCACTTTACATCTGTAAGTGACTGAGAGGAAAGACATTCATTTCAGAGATGAAAAGCAGGCTTGCTGAATAGGTTCTCCAACCCTGTGATCCAGAGGAGAGGTATCATCAGTGTCCTCTGTCCTTGTTCCACTGGAAAGCCATAAGTGATAGCCATGTCAGAGGTCTGACATGATCAAGGGTTAGCATAACTGTATCATCTGAGTGCTTGTTCAACCAAGCAGGCACAGAACTGGCTTCTAGGATAATAGGAATGGAGATGGAAGGGGACAGCATGGAGGCAGTACTTGGGGACATGTGGGCAGCAATGGGAAAGGCCTGAGGAGCTTGCTTGGCATCCAGGGCTAAAGGGACTCAGGAATGGCCAGGAAGGATACTCACACCCTTCCTCTAGCGTGCACCTAGAAGAGGAAGACAGACACGTGGCTGGTCATGACAGAACATGATGGGAGAAAAACTTCTGGACAATATACTTGGAAAGTAGAAAAAAGAAGAGCAGCAGCAATGAGGTTGTGATCAGCCTTTCTACATCCTCTGGAAGCATTCACCTGGACCCTTCTTGTCCCCTTTTCTCAGTATGCTGAATGGAAGTTTGCAGAGAATGTCATCAAATCATCATCAAACAATACCAATTTGTCAGAACAGTCTACCATTTCCTTTAATAGACAAGTTTCTGCGTATGTGGCAAATGCGTTTTAAGATACAGAGATAAGATTTTAAAGGCATGAGAGAATAAGACAGTTTTGTCCTCTTTAGATTTCGCACTGTTTCATGTAGCGCAAAACAGGTGAGAAGCAATATTAGAACATCTAACAACAAAAAAACAATAATGGTGTCAACAATAAGAGCTAGCGCACACACACACACACACACGTTTTATCTGTATGAATTTGTCTACTTAAGGTGTCTCATATAAGTGGAATCATACAGTATTTATACTTTTGTGACTGGCTTATTTAATGCTGTAGCATGTGCCAGAATTTCCTTCCTTTTTAAAGGACAATAATGTGTTCCACCATATGTACCTAGCACACTATCTTTATTCATCAGTTGATGGATATGTGGGTTGCTGCCACCTTTTGGCTGTTGTAACGGTGGTACAACCATGGATGCGCTAATGTCTGTTTGAGTTTCTGCTTTCAAAACTTTGGTGTGTATATCCAGAAGCAGAATTGCTGTGTCATATGGTAATTCTTTTAATTTTTTGAGAAACCACCACAATATTTTCCACAATGTCTGCATCACTTTTTCATTCCCACCAGCAGTGCACAAGGGTTCCAGTTTCTCCACATCCTCACCAAACTGAAATGGGAATTTTGAAGATTACTAATACCAACGAAGATATATTTGCCTCCTCATTTAGAGGAAAGAAAAGGAAATAAGTAAGTGCATTACGTATATCCTTACAAGTCCTGTTGTATAAAATCCTGGAGTGAGTGAACTGTTTCCCTGAAGAACCTTGCCAATCAATGTAGAATGTTTTTGAGTCAAAGGAACAAGGAATGTGGACTTAAGTGGGAAGACCATGGTAATGGCCCTGCTTGGCACTATGCACAATGTGACCCTGCATAGTGGCTTCTCTCTCTGGGCCTCTGTCTCCTCAGTGGTAAATAATAGGGTTCAGGCTAGAGGACCCCTACCTACCTGGAGAATCGATGTTGTCCCTGTGAGAGATTGAGAGCTGGGATCTCTTGAGACTTGGGTTTGGACACTGGTTTGAAAACTGGAGACCATCTGAGTCCAACAGCAGCTGTCAGAGGTGCCTATGAGACCACACAGAGAGCGAGGGGCAATGGCAGATGGGGGACAAATGGGCACACACCTTCCAGGGGGAGTGGCTGCTTTTTGATCTGACTGACTGCTGCCTTGTGGGAATCTTAGCCCAATGTGGCCAGATCTGATTTTTCAAGAAAGTCCAGACATCCATATTTTTTAAGTGAAAAATTTCAATTATTAAGTGTTGGCAATTAATTCAAAACTGAAAAAGTAAAACCACTGTGAGAGTTAAACAAAATATTCTCAGGCAAGATTTGACCAGAGGATCATTGTGTGTACCTGCCGATCTCAGGTAGTGGACTACAGATGTTGGTCTGGGGACCCAGGGAGAACTGTGAAGAGGCTTCACTGACCTCAGACGTTTCACAGACAAGCTCCTGCCTGAGCTCTAAATGGTGCCTCTCACAGAAGTAGTGGATGTGCGGTGTTATCCCAGCACCACCCCCCACCCTTTTTCCTTCTTTGACAGGAGAAGCTAGAAGACATGGCCGGCCACATGGAGGTTCTGGTTTCTTGGCATAGTTCAGCTTCCTCAGAAGATTTCAAATTGAGTGAAATAGCATGTGTGTTTCCTCAATTTTGATGCTATGTATATTGATTTTTTTGGTCAATATACCCAAGTGTTTTGACAACGGCTATGATAAAGTCAAAACGCTGGCCCAAATTGACATTCCAGTGCCACTTCCCTGCTGCATCATTGAACACAATCTCCAGACCAAATCCATTAGCATCTCCTTGATATGTACATGTTTCTGTGTCCTTGTTTTTAACATCCTGTCTCTTTTTCTTTTCAGTGTGTCACATTAGCAACATATATAGCTAGAGTTTTTTTTCAACCCAATAAGTGAGTTAATGGGGAAAATAAAGCCAGTCAAAAAACTCTATTATAATTTCCGAGGTTTAAACTCATTATGACACCTTGTTTTTTCTGTCTGTCATTCTTTCTTCTGCTCTCTTTTAATTTCCTTGACTTGATTGAGTGTTCTTTGCCTCATTTTCCTGATTTTGGAGCTGTGACCTTCAGAATCTTTAACTCCCCAACAATTCCCCCCTAATATGACGTTTTACATCCTTCTCCTCCTAGCTTCATATTTCATTTGAAATTACCCAGGATTTTGGTTTCATACAGTTATCTGTTAATTCTTCCCTCACATTTTGGATCAATGGTTATTTATACTTAGTATAAATAAGTTTTAGTGATTTGTTTTCATTTATTTGTTATATTTCACATAATTTAAAAAATCTGTCTTCATTTTTCTATCATATACTCAATTATTTCAGAGATATTCTTTCAGGAGATAACATTTCTGAATCCTTCTGTGACCAGATATACCTATATTTTACTTCCTTCTTGAATATTAATTTGGCTGGATATAGAATTTTAGGCTCAAAGAACTTTCCTTAGAATTTTGAAGATTTGCCTGTTTATTGCAGTATATTACTATTCTCTTTTTGGTATAATATGCTTCCAATGAGAAATCTAATGCCAGTCTGATTTTCATTCCACTCTGGATGAGTTTAAAAAAATATATGTGGAAGTTTTTGAGGAATATATGTATGTATATCTGAAATATGACCATTGTGTTCTAGGTGTGTGTCTTTTATTTCCAAATGGCTTAGTCCTTGGCGAGCTCCTTCAGTCTGAATATAATCATTCTTCAGTTATGAGAGTTTTTCTTTTCATTTCTTTGGTTACTTCACAGTCCCCTCTTCCCCCGGCCAATTCTCGCTAAATGCTATTTCTGAAACTCGTAGGTATAATCTTCCAGTTTTAACTCCACATGCCCCTTATTTTGCATTTCTTTCTTGTAGTATCATCACATGACAAACTACTGCAACATTTAGTGGCTTAAAATGACAACAATTTATTATGACTCATGATTCTTAGGCTGCCTAGGCTGTTTCTGCTCTATGTCACCTTGACTGGGCTCCTTCGGGCATCTGCGTTCAGCTGGGAGCTCAGCTGGGGCACCAAGTTCCTTTTCCTGTGACTTCTTTCTCCACACAGTGCCATCCTTCAGAGCCTCTCCACATGGTCCTTTTCTCCAACAGGGCTGCCTGAATTTTCTTACAGTGGGGCAACTGGGTTTTCAGAGGGGGCATTCGAAGAGTTAAAGCCTCTGCATCAACTCTGCTAATGTTTCATTAGCCAAAGCAAGTGACATATATTACATGGTCAAGCCCAAATCAGCAAGGGAGGTTATTCTTCAAGGGAGTAAGAGTTGAGAAGGAGGGTCTTTTTGTTTGTTTGTTTGTTTGTTTGTTTTAGACTAACAATGTAATAGTCAACCAAAGTTGGGGTGCTAATGGCTCATCTTTTGAATGAAACATTTTTACTGTCTCCTTGGAGGTTTAATGCCTCCCGGAGACACTGTCCAGCTTCTCTTAGAGCCTTCATTCTCTGGTGCAGTCCTTGGGTGCTGGGTCCGAGGTTCTCACCTTCTTAGCTGCCCTGCCTTGGGCTTCCCAATTAATCTTCCTGTTAGGTGCTTTGCAGTTCTCTTGCTCTTCTGCTTTCTTTTGTTTCTTGAACTCACAGTATCCCAGTCTTTACCTGTGTAGTTTTAGGCACCGGGGCCCTTTTTCTTAACTCTAGCCTTCTTAATCTTCTGCCCTTCTTTTCTCTCCCACTGGAGACGTGATGCTGCTCTTTGAGAAAGATAAATAGGGTTTTCTGCCAGAAATAGGTTTACCTTTATCTCTTTTCCCCCAAAAGGTGTGTTGCTAAGTTTTTGAGATTTGAATAATCACATTTAAATTACATTTAGCAAATGTTTGCTGAGTGACCCAACTAATGTGGAAGAATTTATTGGTTGGGCTTAATGAGTGTCTATTATTGCAAGCACTAGTGATGAGAGCACCCTGGGAGGTCATCTAGACTAGTGAGTCTTAGACATTGCTTAAATCCATCAGTGGCTTCTCATGGCACTTACGATGAAGTTCAGCTTTCTTGATATTTCACAACTGACCTTTTCTGGCGTACAAAGTGCTTAATTCCATGGTCCCATATCCTACTCTCACTGATTTCCTCTTTCATTTCCCACTGATCTTTATTCAGCTCTTCAAATGTGTCACTGTCTTTGAATTCTGGCCTTCTGTACATGGAAGGCTTTCTACCTGGAAGGGTCTCCTCTCTTCAGTAGCTAGTTAACTCTATCGCATCCTTTAGATCTTGTGTTTCTGAAACATCACCCACGACTCCTCTGCATTGCCAATGCTGGGTTCAAATCCTCTCCAATAGGCTATAAAATCCTCCTGTAGGAGCACTTATCGTACTGCATTGTGATTGCCTATGTCTTATCTGGCTCACTCAACTGGCTATACATTCTCAGAGGCCAGAAACTGTGCTGGGTGTCCCAGCCTGTAGTACATTATTGAATACCCTGTCTGTTACTGTGCCTGGCACATGGAAGACATGTGGGAATTATTTTTTGAATGAGTGATTGCATTCATGTGCTTCAGGCGACTTTTACAAAATTTGGAGAAATTTTGCATTATTAGCCTACAATTAAACATCATAAGGAATTTCTGTAATGCCTTCATATACAGTAGTTTCCCTTTATCCAGGGTTTCGGTTTCTACAGTTTCAGTACAATAAGATATTGAGAGAGAGAAAAAGTGCACATTCACATAACTTTTATTACAGTGTATAGTTATAATGGTTCTATTTTATTATTAGTTATTGTTGCTACTCTCCAACTCTGCCTAATTAGTAAAATAAATGCAATCGTAACTATGTGTATATAGGAAAAAATGTTAGGTTTGGTATTATCTGCAGCTTTAGGCATCCACTAGGAGTCTTAGAATCTACCACCTCCCCCCACCCCCGCCGGAAAGAAAGATAAAGGGGGACTATTGTATTAGGATTTGAAAAAATTTCCAATTGAAACAGAGTTCTGTTATTAAAAGATATTGAAAATCGTGGCCTGGGATCATGCTTTCATTTCACAGATACGGAATGGATTCCAATACGGGAGTGACTTATAAAGTCTCACATCCTCATGAATGGCAGAGTTGAAGCTAAGCCATCATGCTGGCTCCTCTGTGACAAAGCCTTTATGACAGACTGTGTAGCATCACTGCCACATCTGATGCCCCATTCCCTGAGATGCAGCCTTCAGTGTACTGCCCTTAGCCCTCAAGGTGGTACCCACACAATCCCCATTTCTCCCACCCCAACCAGGGATGAAGACTGTCTCCGAAAAAGTTCCTTCATCAGTGCTATTTTTTAGGATGCCTGATCAGCAAATCCTAAAGGGGCTTGTCCAGAAAAGGCTCAGTAAGCCTACCAATATCATTTTAGTACTTGGAAGGAAGCTTAATAATCTCTGTAGCAGATTCCAAAGCCCTTGCTTTGTGGGTGTCAGACATCATAAACAGAGGTAGAAAGCATGGTTTTTCTCATCCTGTTTTATTGCTAAGGAAACTGAGACTAGAGGGATGATGTGAGCTGCTCAAAGTAGGACACAGGCAATGACAAGAAGAACCAGGAAAGAACAGGTACACATTGGCATCCTTCCTGGGGATTGCACTGCTGTTAACTGATCAGCTTAATGAGTACCTGATGTTCCCCTTGACAAGAGGCAAACTACAACACAAATCGTCACAACACAAAAAGTGCTTGTTTTTTGGAGAAGGATGTTAAATAGGGCCTTCCTCATTTTTGACATGCCTTGGGAAATATTGTGGTTGCTGTGATGTGCTGAGGTGCACAACTCAGGTCCCCTTCAGGACCAAGGCACTCAGCCCCCCAGCTTCCTTCACAGTAGCATCATTTCTCTGGGGACTCCTTTTGATGGAGGGAGTTTCCTTGTTCAAGTTTATGTCTCCACTACGGGGGACAGCCTGCAGCCAGGGCTGGTGGATGCAGGTGTACAGAGACCTGTTTCCATGACCTTTGTGTGGGAAAAATCCAAATTGAGAGCTCCTTGGGAGATCAACTGAGAGATGATGCAACTGCATAGAAATATGACTTCTCCCTTTGCCCAGTTCTGCTCTTTCACTTCTTTTTCTAAAATTTAATTCACTTTTAAAAATTGTACATATTTGCCATGTGCAACATGATGATATGATGTATGTATAATTGTGGGATGACCAAATCACACGAATCAACATATGCATTATCTCGCACACTTATCTTTTATGGTAGCGGAAACATTTAAATTCTACTCCACAATTTGGAAGTCTACAATACGTTGTGCCCAGGCAGTATGGCATATATTTATAATCCCAGCACTTTGAAAGGCTGAGGCAGAAGGATCCCTTGAGCCTAGAAGTTTGAGACCAACTTGGACAACCTAGTGAGACCCCTCTCTACAAAATATGCAGTACATTGTTATTAACTATAATCACCATGTTGTATAAAAGATCTTCTGAACTTATACTTCCTGTCTAACAGAAATTTTGTATCCTTTGATCAGTATCTCTCAATTCTTCCCCTTCTTTTTTTAAAAATCCAAATATAAGTGAGATCATGCAGTATTTGTCTTTCTGTGACTGGCTTGTTTCACTTAGAATACTATCTTCCAGGTTTATCCATGTTGTTGCAGATGACAGGATTTTCTTCTTTTTAAAGGCCAAATTGCATTCCGCTGTGTATAATACCACATTTTCTTTACCCATTTATCCATTGATGGACACTTAGGTTGACTCTATATCTTGGCTATTGTGAGTAATGCTGCAGTGAACAAGGGAGTGTGGTATCTTTTCTACAAACTGATTCATTTGCTTTGATTGTACACCCAAACGTGGAATTCCTGGGTCATATGGTAGTTCTATTTTTAATATTCTGAGGAGCCTCCATACTGTTTTTATAATGGCTGTATTAATTTACATTTCCACCAGCAATGTGCCAATATTCTCTTTTTCCCACATCTTCTTCAAAACTTGTTATCTCTTGTCTTTTTGATAATACCCATTCTAACAGATGTGAAGTGATATCTCATCATGGTTTTATTTTGCATTTTCTTGGTGATTAGTGATGTTGAATATGTAAAGAATATACTTGGCCATTTGTATAGAAATGTCTTTTCATGTTCTTTGCCAATTTTTAAATTGGGTTTTTTGTTTTCTAGCTATTGAGTTGTTTGAGTTTCTTATGTATTTTGGATATTAACACCTTATCAGATGTGTGATTTACAAATATTGCCCCCATTCTATAGATTGTCTGTTCACTCTGTTGGTTGTTTCTTTCACTGTGCAGAAGCTTTTTTATTTTATGTAATCCTATTTGACTATTTTTGCTTTTGTTACCTGTGCTTTTGGGTTCATATCCAAAAAAACCTTTGGCCAGATCAAAGTTATAAAGGTTTCCCTCTGTATTTCTCCTTTACTTCCTTACATGAGTCACTTCTGACTACATTCCCCAATCAATATCCTTATTGAAATCAGGGTCTATTTCCTAGGAACTCAAACCCCACAAGAGATGCCAATGAGCTGAGCACTGCCCGGTCCCAAAAGGGAGTTTTTCTCTATCACCAAATCAAGAAAAGGGGAGCTTCAAACAATCACAAAGAAGATACTGAATGCTGGAGACTATAAAGGCTGAAATCTAACTTAAAACTGAAGAAACTTACAGGTGGGAGGTTTTCTGGGGTTGCCCAAGATGGCTGTGCAAGGAGATAGGAGTAGGAATGATCTGCATATGTTGTGCCCTGGGAAATGAGATGGACTTTGGATATCTTGAAAAGTTCTTCACCCAAAATGCTGGCCTTGAGGGGTAAGGTGACCCCTTTCTTGTGGATTACCTATGCCAGGAGCTTAAGACATGGTTCTATTGGTGAGGTAGAAGAGGCAATATCTGTGCCAGCAATTTGCATATGGGAAATCTCATTTCTGGCATTGAGGGTCTTTGAAGAATCTCCCAAAATGCCCCCACAGGACAAAAGTGCCAATAACTGGGTGTTTGCCATGACTACGGGAATTAAAAAACCCAGAAAAGACCGGAGATAGCATCAGGCTTAAAAGACACTGACCTTCTGCACTTCTCTCATTGCTCTTCCCTATTTCCCACCATCAGAAGAACCAGTAGCAACATGGTCCATGGGAGAGCAAGGTTCTCCCATGTTCTCTCATTCCTATGAGAACAAGGCAAAACAAACAAATAAAAACCTCAAAGACTGTAACCACCTTCTTTTCCCACCATGGGCTTTCTCTCTTGTCTCTAATACCGTGGTCTGGGGAGAGAAGTTTTAAGGTGGATGAGCGCTTTAAGTTTTGGTATTCAAATTGATTGGCCTTTTTTCTCCTGAACATGAGGATGCTTGTTAATTCCTGAGACCGGCTGAGAAAGTGCTGGCATCTCCCTGAGATTTTATTCAGGGACAGAGAGATATTATTTGTCTGAGCAGGTATAGAAGAGATCAGATAAAAAGAGAAAAATTTGTTTTCTTCTTGCACTGTGCTGAGTCCAGCTCCTTCAATAAATAGGTTACACTTAGCTTTCTTTTTTATTAATTTCCTGCTGACACCGTACTGAGGGCAGAAGGTGGTGTGTAAATCTTTTGATCTGGAAAGTTTTTAATTTTTTCTTTTTTTTTTTTGAGACGAAGTCTCACTCTGTCGCCCAGGCTGGAGTGCAGTGGCATGATCATGGCTCACTGCAGCCTCGACCTCTCTGGGCTCAGGTGATCCTTTCACCTCAGCCTCCCAAGTAGCTGAAACTACAAGTGTGAGCCACCACACCCAGGTAACTTTGGTATTTTTTGTAGAGAAAAGGACCCCCTTTGTTGCCTGGGCTGGTCTTGAACTCCTGGGCTCAAGTGATCTGCCTGGTTTGCCCTCCCAAAGTGCTGGGATTACAGACATGAGCTACCACACATGGACTGGAAGGGTTTCTTAGAGCAGTATTTCCCCAAGTGTGTTCCGTATTCTGTCCTAGGTTAATGAGTATTGAAAAGAGTTTTCCGGGGCTAAATAATCTGGGAACCACTGGGTTAAATAAAGCTCAGTGGTATTCTTATTGCAGGCCTTCTCAGAGCCTTTAAAATAATAACAGGCATTGTGATTCTAGGATAGGATTCTCAATGGAAATTCATTTGATAGCTAAATAATTTAGCTGGTGAGTGTCTTTTAAGCCTACTGTTGCTGGAAACACTTAGGAATAGATACATTTTAGGATCATTCTCTTTCCTATACTACTAGGTTAGGGCAGTGCTTTCTGGTACCAGTTGTGTTGCAGTATAATATGTTGAGATATTGCCATAGTCAGCTGGGCCTGCTGTAACAAAAATACTATAGACTTAAATAAAGAACATTTATGTCTCATAATGGAGACTGAGAAGTCCAAGATCAAAGTGCTGGAAGGTTCTGTGTCTGGTGAGGGTTTGCTTCATGGTTCATAGATGGCCATCTTCTCATGGTGGACGTGTCCTCACAGGGTGAAAACAGAGCTCTGGGCCATTCATCCCTTTACAAGGAAACCAGTCCCATTATGTGCGCTCCAGCATAATGACCTAATTATCTCTCAAGGGTCCTATTTCCGTATACTATCTCATTGGGGATTAGATTTCAACATATAGATTTTGGGGGGGGCATAAATAGTAAGTCCACAATAGATATTAACTGAGAGTTTCAGCTTTGTTTATCAGCCTAGGCACTCCATGTAGCAATTTTGAGTCTCCTTTTTTTTCTTTTGAGATGAAGTCTCCCTCTGTCGCCCAGGCTGGAGTACAGTGGTGTGATCTCGGCTTACCGCAACCTTTGCCTCCCGGGTTCAAGCGATTCTCCTTCCTCAGCCTCCTGAGCAGCTGGGATTATAGGTGCCTATCACCATGCCCGGCTAATTTTTTTTTTTTTTGTATTTTTGGTAGAGACAGGGTTTCACCATATTGGCTAGGCTGGTCTTGAACTCCCAACCTCAGGTGATTCACTTTGCCTCGGCTTCCCAAAGTGCTGGGATTACAGGCATGAGCCACCGTGCCCCGCCTGGATCTGCTCTTAACTCACCAGCTTAAATCACCTGCTCTTAACTCACTCACTGGGCATGGGGGCTTCCTCTAGATGGGCCTCCATCCATGTTCTCAAGCTGTGCACTGCAGAGGATTCATGGAAGCACGGGTGGGAAGGGCGCCACTGGAGCTGGGCAATGCATAGCCCATTCCCCTGTGAGGCTGTTCTGTGGAGTTCTTTCTGGAAACTGAGCAAGTCCTGCTTGCTCTTTCACCCCTGAACCTGTTCAGGGGTTCTCTTGCCTGCCATCCTGAACTCTCCACCAACCTCTGTGCCATCTCCTCTTCTGATCCTCTTCCTGGAGCACACTGTCTAGGTTCTGGAGTATAGTCACGTGGCCTTTTAGTACAGACTTACTTGGGGTTGGGGGAGTGGCTTAGGGCAGCAAGCAGTTTTGTTACAGGGCTCCAAACCCTCTGGATTCAGGCAAGGACAGAGACAACACTGAAAGAAAGTTGAGCACGGATGAGAACACTCTGTCATTGAGACAGAGAGCCTGGAGGAGAAAATATCACACGGCTAGAAAATTCTTTTCAAGGTTCAACTTATTATTTCCTCAATCCCACACATGTAACTTTTGCCCTTGCTGTAGAAATCCTACTGATTTATAATAAGCCTCTCTCATGGAAGGGAAATGAGAGTGCAGAGCACACGGCTGAGTTATTGTGCTTGTTGCTAATATTTGGTGCAGCTTGGGAAATGACTGCGGAAAGCTTGCTGCCCTCTGCGCGCTTTGGGGAACTTCCCAGAAGCCAGAGCTTGCAGGAGCACCTCCCTCATCCCTCCACTTGGTGTCTCACTTCCTCTGTGGTGCTCGGGTGCTCCCAGAGCTTCCAGGAGCCCCAGGCTGAAGAAATTATGGAATGATTTAGAGGAGTTAAAAAAAAAATCCCGCGTGTATCTCAACAGAAGAACAGGGTATCTACAAATCAAGTAACATCTCTTTGCCTTAGATTTTGCTCCAAAACAGAATCACCATCTCCAAAAGCTTAAATGAAGAAGGTCATGACCCTAGAACTGTGTGTTCAGCTAAATTGTCATTGATGTGTAAAGGCATAAAAAAAGAAAAAAAAAAAAGAGCACTTAGGGAAATGCAATGGTGTAGAAAGTGTGCTGCTTTCTTATGCTTCCTGGAAACTGTTCTAAGATGTATTTCACCTGACTCACAGATACATCAAGGATTCAAAAGCTGATTATATTGTATGCTGCAAAGAAAATCTCATTATGTTCCAAAGAGTACAAATGGCACAAGCCACATTTTCTGACTGGGATATGATAGAATGAAAAAAATTCTAAAAACCTGTAATAAATGGAATAAGAAATAATTTTCAGATATGTCTATTGGAAGGAAGATGAAATAAAAATTCAATTATAATATATTTAGAAAATGAGAAATTCGATACCAATGAAAATATTTCATAATTTAATCATTGTCATTTCATTTGTGAATGAGATGTTATTATCTAGTGTGACTCTTGTGCCAGAGGAAAGGACAGGATCAGGACAGGGGTCTGTACCCTCCCCTGAGAAAAGGGCCACTCACCCAAGAGAAGCATTCCTCACCTGAATCGCCCCGCAACAGGGAGCCTTCAGGGAAGGTAGAGGAACTCATTTGATAGGAGTTAGCTGAGAAGGAAGAAAAAGAACATTAGGGATGTCTCCCTTGAGGGGAAAGAGAACTGGAATCAAAGGTAAAGCAAGACAGAGCCAAAGAAATGTCAGCGGGTCTTGAGATTCAGACTCCACCTCCAAATCTCTGTGTTTGGCTAACTCACCCGAATGGTAAGTGACCTTCCAAGAAGCAGACCCGTCTGGTGGAGCAGCTGAATTGGCCCTTGGCAGTTGCCTGTGCCACCTGCTTAAGGACATCGCCGAAGTCTACCTGAAGTCCCTTTGGAGCTCCTCTGACCCATTCCTGAGTCTAAGGGTAGAAAGCCCAGGGGAGAGTATGAAATGCTGCCACAGAGGCCTCAGGTCTCTGCCAGTCCTCTCCTGGCAGGCTGCTGTCTGCAGCTTTGCTTGCTCTAACCAGCACCGCATCCCAAAGCTCACTGGGCAGGGGCCATGTTTCCGCCCTACATCACCTTATCCCTTTCCTCACCCTGCACCCACAAGACTGTGCTAATCTGGCAGTGGCAGTATGGAGGGCTGGCAAGAGGTACAAGGGGGCTTGGGAAGTCTTGCAAGATGAAATCCTGAGGCTGACTGATGCCCAGCATGTGGCCATGTCTCTCAAGGGAAGTGCTGCTTGCAGGGTTGCCTAGGGACTTGAGCACCCTGGCTTCTTGAGAAACACACAGACAGGGCTCCTGGTTGTACCAGATGTGCCAGCTGTAGAAGTGCATGGCCTCTGGGCACATGAGGCCAGAGCCCCAGCCCCAATCCACCCTGCCACTGCTGTTGGCGTTGCTTGGGGTGGGGGTCCTCATGGATAGGCCTGCTGGAATGTGGCCTTTGGGCATGGAGGAACCCCCAATACCTATTGCATCTTCCTGTGGGCCTGTCTTCTTATTGTTCTGCTCAACTTCAGCCTCACATCCTGTTCTTGACCTTTCAAATGCCAGCCAGAAAGTGATCTTTCTACTACACCAATCTGTCCTTTAAATTCTTCAGGACCTGCCCATTTTCCCTTTGGATAATGTCCAAATGCCTTGAGGAGAGACGACAGGATTCAGTACTTCTTTGCCAGGGTTATTTTGCTCCTTTTTTCTTCAAATCCCATTCTCCAGCCTCTGTGAATGACTTGGTGTTTCTCACTTTAGGCCGATACTCTCATACTCTTCTCACTTTCTGATCAGACATCTCTATCCCTCTTCATCTGGGTGAGTAGCATCATCTCATCATACAGGTCTCTGCTTAGGTGTTGCTCAAGCTGTGAAGCCTTCCCTGGTTCCCAAAATCTGGTTCAGATGCCTTTGCTGAGCTCTGGAAGCATATTCTACCTCCCCTGTCTCAGCAGATACCACATTAAATTGTATTTTCTTATTTTCTGGTACACCATTCCCCCTTGACCATAAATTCTACTTAGACAAAAGTTTTCTTCTAATTTTTAAAATTTACTTGTTTAGATCCTGCTGCCTATTCATGTACCTGGCACATAACTGATACTCAACAAATACTTGCAGAGTCACAGGACTGATGGCAGATGCAGGGTAGTCCTCCTGGCTTTTGTACTTGCCACAGGAGAATGGCAGCTCGTTGGAGGTTGCCTATCTCCTGTAGACTCCAGAACCCTCAGTGAGGGAGCTGGCTCCATAGAGAGTTCATGCTTACCTGGGTACAGCTTTGTCCCAGAACCTCCAGAGAAATGTATGAAGAGGGTAGGGTACGTAGGTGGCAGCAGTGTCCCCTAGGTGAGCCCTACTTTGCAGAGATTTTTAGTGTGGCTGTGCCCACATCCAAATGCCTTTGGTGTATAATTGCAACATACAGCTGGGCCATTCTCAAAATAACAGAGGCTCCCCTAAGGAGTTTGTATTTCTGAACTCGACAAGATCCAAAGGGACCGAACAGAACAGTGAAAGATTTCCCTCCTTTTGTTTCTGTTTATGTCAGAACTCCAAAGTGGTGGGAAATTTGGACTGTGCCAAGGGAAATCCAGGTTGGAGAAATTAATCCCTGCCACGTTTTAAGTTACACATGCCCAGCAAATACCCATAGAAATGGAAACTGTAGCAGAGAATCTTAGCGTTTTATCCATTTCCATTTCACCACACCCCCAGGACACACAGCTTAATTACATGTTGTTCTCCTTGCAGGTCTGTGAGAGTTTTGGCAAGTGGAAGGTTGACGGCAGTGATGTGTGTCATTTCCAGTCCTGAAACCTAAATAACTCCCGTGTGCACTCCATGGTGGCTCACTCTTGCCTTGCTGGCCAGCCAGATGAAGAAGATCCAGCATAGAGTTCCAAAGCCTCCACGACTCCAAGGTATCTAGGAGAGAGAGGAGCAACTAAATGCAGGGTGCTTGGGCCCCTGGAGGAATGCCTGGAGCAGAACAGCTCTTCCTTATCCCTCCTTTCTGCTGATTCAGTGTGGTCTGTGATGTGAGCAAGAAACAAAGCTTTGCTGTATTAAGCCACTGAGACTGGTTGGGGGTAGGAGTGGTTATTTGTGAAAGCATTAAGCCTGCTCTAACTCAACAACCTTCTAGCCTCTGTCATGCCCAGGTTATTGCTACTGTAATAACTTCCTGAATTTCCTATTTTATTCCAGGTACTTAGAAGACAAGGGTAAGGGCAGAGTCCTTGTACAGGAAGGTTGCAGATATTGGAAGTTCAAGGACAAAGGAGGGGTCTTGAGTGTTTGTTAGCCACATTGCTATTCTGTGACTATGATGTGCCAAGGCCTGCAGGAATTGCCTTTCCAGAGCCCGGCTGCATGATACCTATTATTTCCAGATGGACTGGACTCCAAAGGAGAAAAAAGCTCTGCAGTGGCTGGGCCCTCCCATTCTTGCGGAAGCCACATGGCGTTGCACATCTGAGCACTAGAGACCATTTGTAGGGACTGAGGCTACCCATCTTCTGAGACACTGACTACTGTCTAAGGCACAAAGGAGAGTAACAGGTTCTTCTGCATTGTGGTGAAGAATTTCAGCTTAGGAGTCAGAGAGACGTGGGCTTGAAGCCCTACTGTGATATTTCAGTTTCAGTGACTTTAGGCAATCTTAATGTCTCTGAGTACCATTTACACACACACACACACACACACACACACACACACACACACACACACACCCCGCTTTATAGATCTCTCTATATCTACCTGGAGAAATACCTATGTAGACTTCTACAGAGGGACACAAAAACTAAGATACTTGTTGCCCAGTCCTCAGTATTGTGCCTAATGCACAATATGCCCTAAATACATGGTAGCTTTGTCTGAAATATTGTAAGAAATACAATAATAACAACCGCTTTCTGAGTGCTCCTGCCAGGCTTTACCTGTATTAACCATTAACCATGCTAATTCATTTAACCCTTACAACAAGCATATAAATTAAGTTCTATTATTAGCTCCATATTACAGATGGAGAAACAGAAGCAGAGTAATGCTCATTCTACAGGTCATACAGCTAGATACAGCTAGAGGGTTAGAGCAGACACTCCACCACACACAGTCAAGAGTCCCTGCTCTAAAGGGAGCATCACACTGAGGTCTGTTGTGGGGGACTAGGGGAGCGACGGGGGGGGGGTGGGGAGTTGGGGAGGGATAACATGGGGAGAAATGGCAGATGTAGGTGAGAGGGGGATGGAGACAGCAAACCACATTGCCATGTATGTACCTATGCAACAATCCTCCATGTTCTGCACATGTATCCCAGAACCTAAAAAACAAAACAAAACAAAAAAACCTGCTCTTGAAGATTGGGTCAAGAAGATGAAGAGGAGAAGAAAGATCATAATGGTGATGATGCCATCATCTGGCTGCCTCAGTTTTTCTGTGGAGGCCTTTGTCCACAGGAAAATCTTACCGTGCTGTGCCTTTTCCTTTCTTTCTGGCCTCCATGGCTCCTACCTCGGGCAGCTGAAGGGTCTTCAGATGCAAGAAAAGGGGCTCTTTCGACTCAACCCAAAGTGTCTAGCACTGGTGGCCATGGTGCCAGCAGTGGCACCAGGGACCCGGCTTGGGCAGAAGCAGGCTGGAGCTTCCCTGTAAGGGGCGCTGCTTCTCCTGCACTCATCACCCCACTTCTCCTATTAGGAAATGACTGAGGAGGTGCCACTCCTGTAGGGCTGTTTTGAAGGGGCTGGAAGTCTTCATCTGTCAATGTGACTGGAGAGACCAAGACTTTCCTCGACTTCTGCCACTGCCTGTAGTTCATGGCCCACTCTCCCTGCTCCTCTCATAAGCAGTGCCAGCAACTTGGCATTCTGAGCAAAGCCTTGCTAGGGTCCCACCCAGCACGACTAATGGTGCTGTCAACTGGAGTCTTGTCAGTCCTTGCCCTCAGTGAAGGCCACTTTACATGTGGACCCTGATGCTGGGCACATGATGCTCAGCTCCAGTAGGCTTTGGCCTGTCAGCCCATCCTAGGAGGCCGGGGGTGTTCCTCCAGGATTGGGGTATTATCTCTGTCTCAGCATCACCAGCACATGCTGTGGGGACAGTTGCCTCCTGGGGGATCAGCCTTCACCCTTCCTTGGTGCCATAGTCAGTCCAGCTGGGAGGCTGGTGCTGGAGCAGCATATTCTAGGGGTCCCAGGTAGCTGTAACCACTTCTAGGAACTGAGTTGAATCCCCTCCACATGTGTAAGTTAAAACCCTAACCCCCTGGCCAGGCATTATGGTTCACGCCTATAATCTCAGCACTTTGGGAGGCCAAGGCAGGTGAATCACCTGAGATCAGGAGTTTGAGACCAACCTGGCCAACATAGCAAAACCCCATCTCTACTAAAAATACAAAAAATTAAATGGGCATGGTGGCATGCGCCTGTAATTCCAGCTACTTGAGAGGCTGAGGCAGGAGAATCACTTGGACCTGGGAGGCAGAGGTTGCAGTGAGCCGAGATTGTGCCATTGCACTACAGTCTAGGCAACACAAGCGAAACTCCATCTCCAAAAAACCAAAAAACAACAACAAAAAGCATTAACTCCCAATGTGACTGTATTTGGCGATAGCACTTTTATGGAAGTAATTAAAGTTAAATGAGGTTATAGGGTAGGGCCCTAATTCAATAGGATTAGTGGCCTTATTAGAAGAAGAGATATCATTAGTGGTCTAAGAAGAATAAGAATAAGAATAAGAAAAGAAGAACAAGAAAAAGAGGAAGAAGGAGAAGGAGAAGAAGAAGAAGAAGAAGAAGAAGAAGAAGAAGAAGAAGAAAAGAATGAAAACAAGCAGCAGCAGCAGCAGCAGCAGAAGAGTGATACTTCTCTCTCTCTCTCTCTCTCTCTCTCAATGCACATATATGGAAAAAAGGCCATGTGAGCAGAGTGAGAAGATGGCCATCTGTAAGCCAGGAAGAGAGCCCTCACTCATTAGACCTTGACCGTGCTGACACTCAGAACTTGACCTTTCAGCCTCCAGAACTGTGAGAAATATAAATGTCTGTGGTTTAGGCCATTTACTCCACGGTATTTTGTTATGACAGCCCAGGTTGACTAAGACGGCCACCTTCATCTGCACCAGAAATTTAGTGTGTTTTCACATGTGGGCTTTATAGTAAGAACTTCACTATTTTGACCTTATTTATTTCCAACCCTTGGTCCCAGGCTTATCTGCTGATACCAAGAGCCTCTCCACTGTGCCTGTCACTGTGCCATGAACCATGCTTTCTGCTGCGTACACCTTTGTGCTCACACTGAAATTGAACTACTGAAACTTCTGCTGAGCTGGCCCTCATCACTGCTCATATGACCAATAGCAGAAGCATAAATTCCACACTGTCAGTGGCATTTTACACTCCTCTGAATACTTTTTCATGTGTTATTGAATGCTAGCTATTTGTGCAGGCATTGTTGTTGGTCCCAGTGAGGCAGTCATGAATGAGAGGAATGAGTCCCTGATTTTATAGAATCTATGTCCCAGTGACAGAGACACACAGGTGCACGCACACAAACATGTGAACAGGATAACCTGGATAGTGTTAAGTGCTAAAAAGAAAAAGAATTCAGGTAGTCAGATAAGCGTTCCTTAAAGAGGTGACATTTGAGTTATCATCTGAATAAAAACAAGGTGCCAGCTAGGCCAGAGTCTGGAGAAAATGGTCTGGGGGAGGGAATAACAACTGCAAATCCTCGAAGGTGGGAACGAGCTGGGGAAGCTGGGGGCCGACCTCAGCCATGCTGTTGGCAGGGATCCTGCCTTGGCTGTGCTCCTTCAGGACCTGGGATTGAAGACTTGATCTGCTGGCTCCAGCTGCTGCCAATCTTCCACAATGGATGCTGAGCAACGACTGCTTCCCCAACCTAGGAGCTGTGAAGGCTAAGAGTTGAAGTGCAAGGATGGGAACCCCGCAGCAGTCACAGGCATTGGGGTCAAATACATGGCCTCAGGCAGATCCTGTGTTCCTCCTGGCACTCTGTCTGAAAGATATCTGCTCAGAGAGATAATGAGATAAGGATAACTTCAAAGAAATGGAAGAACTGACTAGTCTCATCTCTGAGGACACCGTTAATGAGCTGGGCTATAGCTTGTTGTCTTTGATATTGATCTGGAGCATGCGGAGCGAAAGGTGAGAGTTGAGACCATGCCTCTAAGGAATATCTAGGAATACCTGAGTTTTCCAAAGCATGAAGTGGGCAGATTGCCAGTTTGTGTCTTCTGGCTTCAGCTAGCTTCATATACTGTGTTCAGAGCGCTCACTATGTGGAGGTCTCTGAGCCAAGGACGGCCTCACCTTGCATTGCATTGTATTTCAGAAGACATTATAGAAGGTGATGGGGGAGCTGGAGACACTTGCACTCCTCATTTTGATATCTATTGCACCAGAATGACATGTGCCACAAGGGACCTGCGGGAGCTTTGGGTTGTGGCCTCCCCCACCCACACCCCTACCAGCTAATCTCCAGCAGAACAGATTTTTTCCTGCCTGGCTCCCTGTCTCCTCACTCAAGGTCCATTTCCCTAGAGGGACAGCATTGCAGTCTTGAGCCCAGGTAAGATCTGAGCATCACCATTTTCCTTTGGTTTTATAGGAAGCAAACACCATTAAGGGGTTTTAGAGAGATGGGTTTGAATTTCATCTCTATAAATAACTGTGCGACTTTGAGCATGTCGCTACACTTCTCAGAACCTCAGGTTTTTTTTTTTTTTTCTGTCAATTAGGTTGCTGTGAGGATTCCAAGAAATTGAATTACCTAATGTGTGTAAGCCACCTACTGCTGAACCTTGCACAGAGCAGACTAGATGTCCAGGTCTTCTCAACCCTCCGCTTGCACTGCTGGGACAGGCCACTGCCATGACACCTGGCCCTCCCTGCTAACTGCTGAAAATGCCTTCAGTTTCCCACAAAAGAACCTTCAGCCTGATCAAACATGGATCATCTACATCCCATAGATCTCATGATGGGCCACCCTGCCTCTTTCCTACAGAACACCAGACTCACCTCTCCCTCCTTGTTCCTTGGTGCTTGCTGCTTGCTGTCTGGGGAGAATTCTGCTGCCAAATCAGGTGTCTTCCCTGCCAGCTCAGTCCTGTGACTTGGGGTCAGAAACCTCTGGATCCTACCCTTCAATGCAAGGTGAAGTTGGGGCTGAAAGTTAATGGGATCATGGTCCAGCATGCCTCTTCTGAGGCCTATGGCTATCACTAACGAATGGGACTGCCTAAATATCGGGGGAGCTGGCTTTCCCCCATTGTCTGAAAAGATCAGAGAGAGCCTGTTGCCTATGGTGACATTCAGGGCTGGCAATTACCCAACACAATACCCATCCACCCTCAACTTTAATACAGAAATCAGGTGTGTTGTGAAAGGGCTTCAAAAGGCTTTAATTTTCTCAGCCGTCTAAGGCTCCGTGCTGATTGAAGTGTCCCTGGTACAAAAGCAGTGTCCATCATGTGCTTTGCTGAATACAACACTTAGCCCAGCTGTGCAATCTTCCCCGACAGCTTCACAATGGAGCTCAATCAAGGCTCAAGTTCTCCCACCCACTCAGGCCGCCTTCCCCTCTCCTCTCTCTGGGAGAAAGAACAAGTGCATTGTTGTTTATCTGATGCTTATCATTGGACTACAGGAGGTATCTGCAGATGCCTATGACCCTTGAGGCACTGCTCCTTAACCTTGCAACCCAGTTTTCTTGGCAGAAGGGTTAATAGGCCATCGCGTTCTCCACTCTGCTCCCCTTTGTAGCAACGGAAGCAGCAAAGCTGTTCCTTTGGCAGATTTGGAAATTTCTGCTTAAACTGCCAACCTGTGAGAGGTTGAGGTCTATTAAGTCTTTCTGCTAGTCCCAGAGCTGAGTAAGCTGGGACTGAGCTCCACAGGTATTAACTGGCAATCTGAACTTAAATGCCCCACTTAGATAAACAGCTCCACAGAGGCAAGCTTGCTTTGCAGGCTGCCACAAGTAAATCAAGGAAGCACTGAGATGGCATACGTTTCGGACCTCCCTCAGTGGTGTTTGGGGAGTCACCAAAGGAAGTGCTTAAAAGAAAAGAGGTTTCACAATAGATCCAGGTGGGCAAATTTAGTTGTCGGGATGTCTTACTTTCTGCAAGAGTTGTCACAACTTTGGTGGCTTCGCTGCAAGGCAGGCCACTGTGGGGCTAGAGGATGCTGGTATGGGGGCTTGGAGGACTAACTGAGCTTCAGGGTAATTCTCTGAAGTGGAGTCGCCAGTTGTCCACTCTGGAGACGTGCAAAGGGGTGAGAGGACTCTGACCTCACCCTGTGAAAGCATCCAGGTTAGATGGTGTGTCTGGTACATGCAAGAGGCCAGTCAGGAGTTGAAGTGGGGCGGGGTCCAGCCCATGTAGGTGAAGGGATGCTAATTTCTCTGTGAGATGTTGAAGTCCAAGATGTGAGGGTAGTTGTCCCAAGCTGGGTTGCTGGACACACAATCAGATGGATTGAATCCTCAAAGTGTGGAGCAGCTTTGGGACAAGGGGGCTCACAGAACCCAAGGCACCCAAGGCTGGTGAAGTTCAGTTTCCTGATAAGTGGGTGTCTTGAAGAGCGTTCACCAGGAGGCTTTGTGAGACTGATGCTGCAGGCCACAGAGGGTTTGGGTAGGTTGAGTCTGGTAAAAAAGAAAGCTGTCTTCGTTGTATAGAAAAAATGTATGAAGTCCAGTTGGTTGTTGGTACTTTCTTGGAGAATAATCTCATACCTTCGTAATTAATGTGATGATAGCAGTTTACATGTGTTACTAGCATCCAGAAATTGGTTTGCAGTATAGATAATTAACTCTTAGAAGCTAATGCTGTTTCTTCCCATTCCCTTTCCTTTTTACATTTTGGCTGTGTCCTGGGGTTGTGTCTAACTCTACTGCCTGCAGTGTCTTGGTGTTAAATGTGCCTCTTTCTCCTCCATTTTCCTTTTATTATTTCTACTCTGTATTCTGGTTGTTATTGAAGCATAACAAACCACTTCAAAACTCAGTGACTTAAAATGACAACCATTTACCTATGTGTAGTATACTATAAGAGACATATCGTGGCTATGAGACCAATGACAGCCATAAGGCCCTTGCAAATTACTTGTAGGTAGGGCCTACCCCTGTCTCACTTAGCAGTGTCAGGCAGCCTGGCTTGGGGATTTCCAGGAGGCAAGACCACCTTAGCACGGATCCAACGATCATGAACCTTAAAGAAAAGCTTCCCCTTACAAGAACAACTTAGATTCCCTTTATGAAAGAAATACCTGGTAACTGACTCAGACTGAACACAGGTATAAGAAATGGAGAAGAATCTCCCAAACTCTGAAATTGGTTCCTGTACAGAGAATCTCTCAGTCTGGCGGTCATCTGACACCTGAGTGTATCTGGCCTGTGCCACTGGCGTGTTCCTGCTGTTCATGCTGTGACAGCACTGCCAACATAAACTGTGTGAACTTGGGATGCTGCCTAAGACTCATCTTTGATGCGAGTAAGACCCAAATGGGAAAAATCACCTGGAGAAACCTGGCCAGCTGGCACTGCCTGAGGCCCCCAAATAAATGCATCAAATGGCAATTTAGAGAGGACGCAGCCTGCCTGGATTTTCTCTGCTCCATGATATCTAAGGCCTCAGCTGGAAAGACTTGACTAGTTGGGGGATGGTTAGAATGACTGGAGGCTGGAATTGTCTGGAAACCTCTTCGCTCACATGTCCTGACACCTGGGCTGAAATGACTGGAGGCTGGGCTCAGCTGGGGCTCTCATCTGATGTGTCCATGTGAGGCCCACCCAGTGTGGCATCTCAGGACATCAGGAATAAGTGACTGAGCACGGCTACTATGGCCTAGTCTTGGAAGTCGCCTTGCACTCCTGCTGCCAGAATTTGGTGGTTGAAGTGGTCATAGGCCTGCAATTTCAAGAGAAGTGAACATAGGAAGGAGTATGACAGAATTTGTGGACATAATTCAGAACCACAGTGCTCCTGGACTTTGCTTGATTGTTGCTGCTTCTAACGCTTCACATACTTTCTTTCCTCATCCTGCTCAAGCAAACTGCCTCCCTACTCAGGTAGAATGCTGAATCTTGTCTGTCTGAGCCTCGATGCTCATTTTCAGTTTGTTCTGGCTGCATGGTTGCAAGGATAGGGTTATTCTTTATCTACCCCACAGGAAAACCTGTCATTGGGCTGGGTTTGTAGCAATGACACCAGAAAAATCATGCCCAAGGAAGCATTATTCATGGTGTTTCTAAGATGCTTCTGGTTCCTTCTTTTCTCCCAGTGGTTTTTATCAAAGGTCATTCCTTTATAGGAAATAGAGACTACAGAATAAATCGTTAAGTCTTAAGTGTCCCAACTTTCTCTGCACTTCAATAGCTCTTCTCCATGCAAACCCATACAACTGAGATTTTTCTCTATTACTATATCATTTTTTTCTGATTGTTTGAAAGTGAGCTAGCTGGTTTAAGCTCCTAGACTAGATTTAGTATTAATAGGGGTGAGAGAATATGTGTTGCAGTTTGTTTATACCCATCCCACCAAACTCAGTGCCAGTAAAGCAGTCTGCCTCAACCTTTATATATACACTAGAGATGGAGCCTTGCTAGAGTGTCACCCAGGCTGGGGTACAGTTGTACCATCCTAGCTCACTGCAGCCTTGAACTCCTGGGCTTAAGTGCTCCTCCTGCCTCAGCACCCCCAGCATAGAGAGGATTACAGGCTAGGTATTCTGCCCATACTCTGTAGTGTAGAGCACCCCAGGGTATGGCAGGTAAGCCCGAATATGACCCTCTAAATTAATTAGTATCTATTATCTTGAATATGACCTTTCCAATTAAATCATATCTATGATTAACAAAAACTGGAGTTTTTGTTGTGTTTGTATGTTTGACTGGTCTGACAAAGTAAGTACACAGTATAGGTGGAAATGGGTGACTGAGAAGGAGTCTGTGAGTCTCTTTTCAAAAAGGCCATTCACATGTGAAAGCAATGCAGATTGATGATTTGTGGCATTATTTATAGGACACTTCCATGGTTTTGTCTGCCGCAGGAGGAAAGTAAAGAGCACTGAACTTGTTTGTCAGAAGACGAGGGTGGAATCCCAACTCTGCCACTAACTAGCACCGTGACCTTGGTAAGTTATGTCCTTATTCTGAAACCCAGTCTCCTTAGCTATAAAATGATAATGACAAAACCTGTTATTTAGAATTGGGATTAAATAGTGCCAGTTTTTTATGGTGAGAATTAAATAAAATAATTTATGTGAAAGTGTTTGTATAGTGCAGTTATAAAGGCTTGTGATTGTTCATTAGTGGGCTAAGTCAGAGTTTGTTAACCCAAGGAGCCAGACCAGGGATTTAAATGGCCCAAGAAGCTAAACCTAAAGAGAAGGAGAGTGGTGCAGATGCCCTGTCAGAGGAAGGATACTCCCCCTCAGCTGCTGCTGGCTGTTGCCAAGTTCAGGCCCAGGTGGCCAGATGTAATTTTCTCAGAGAATCCAGAAATGTAGACTTTAATGAAGACCCTTCCTATTGTAAAGACCTGTTATTCATTCACAAATGAATGCATACACACACATAAAGAAAACAAACAAAATACTCTGTACCTCTTCTTTGTCCTACACACTGCTAATTTAAGATTTGGTTCAAAAGTGATGCTGAGGGCGTAAAGATGGCATAAAATCATTCCTCATGCTCCTCTCTGCCGGGTACAGCTACAACCCTGGAAACAGTACAAGAAGTAACCAAAAGAAAACTCTATATAGAGGAACATGGGTTGATGGGGGCCCCAGAACAGGAGGGAGGAAGGTGGGCTGGTTGGGGGCCCCAGAGCAGGAGGAACAACGTAGTGGTGTCTGTCTTGACACTCTCCACCCAATGGCAGACCAACACACAGGCCGGTTGTTTCTCAATCCCTAACCTAACAATGGAAAGTGGACCAGTTACGGTCACTCACAAAATATCCTTAAGAATGGCTAGAGGAATTTCTTCAAACAAAAAGGAAAGAATTTTGGAGCATTAAAAAGAAATAAAAAACAATAGGAAGAACAAATACTGTATATGGATAAATCAAATAGACTCTCCTTCACAAGTTTTATAAGTCATATGCAAGATTGAAATAAAAATTACACCACCAATGCTCAAGACAATGATATTTAAAAGTGGGGTAGATGAAGTGACCTAAATGGAAGTAAGGTTTCCACACTTCAATCCAACTGGCCAGACACTGATACCAGTAGACTGTGATAAGTCATTAGTGTGTATTGTAACACACAGAGTGACCACAACAAAACTATTCACACCAATAAACACGAACACAATAAATGAGTCAAGGATAATTTCTAAAAGGCATTCAAGCAACTCACAGAAAGGCAAGAAATGAAAAAGAGAGAATTAAAAATCAGAGGGCAAATAAGTACGTGAAAAGATATTCAGCATCATTAAACATCAGGGAAATTTAAATGGAAACCAAAATGTACACCTATAGAATGCCTAAATTAAGAAATAGTGACAACACTGAATGCTGGTAAGGAAGAAGAGATGCTTGATCACTCATAAGTTGCTGGTGGGAATGTAAAATGTTACATCCACTCTGAAAACAGTTCCACAGTTTTTTATAGAACTCAACATGCAATTACCACATGGCTCAACAATTGCACTTTTGGGCACTTATCTCAGAAAAATGAAAGTTTATCTTTTACAAAAGCCTGTAGATAACTATTCATACTCACTTTATTTTTAATATTCCCAAATGCAAAACAATCAAGGTATTTTTCTGTAGGTGAATGGTTAAACAAACTGTGGTATGTTCGTACCATAGAATACTTCTCAAAAACAAAAAGGAAGAAATTATTTATGCATACCCCAACTTGGATGAATCTCTACAGAGTTTTCCTAAGTGAAAAAGTGCCAATCCCTTGTGATGCCCTTTACTCCTCTCTCTCACCTGGACACCACTATATTGTTCCTCCTTTTCTGCAGGGGGCAGGTGAGAGAGAGGAGTAAAAGGGCAACACAAGGGATACTTGAGATGAGAGAACTATTTGATTTGTTGACTATGCTGATGGATACATGAACTTACACATGTGATAACATGTTGTAGAAATGCATGCACACACACACAAGTAAAGCTGGGAAAAATCTACGTAAGATCAGTAGATTATATTAAAATTAATATTCTGGTTGTGATATTGTCCTATAGTTTTGCAAGATGTTACCACTTGGGTAAACTAAGTAAAGAGGGGATCTCTATTATTTCTTATAAGTGTTTATGAATCTACAATTATCTCAAAATGAAAAGCTTAACTTAAAAAAATAAGTGGTGCTGAGATAAAAAATGCAGAGCTGGTCTTATTCATTTTCCAGCATTTCTGTGGATACATCCAGGCCTAGAATCAAACTCTATATCTAACAATTTAGAAAAGACAATCAAATTAGAATTAGTTAAAAATTGCCTTTGAAATGAGACTCAATTAATGATCTGTGAAAAATCAGGTTTTGCAATAATTGTAAATTTTTTTTTGTTTCTGTGCTGCTGGGAGATTGGGAAGTTTTTTTCTTTTTTGGTTTCTCATAAGTCAATTCTGTTATTCCTTCTTTGGAACCTGTGAGCTAGGACTCTATTTCTGAAAAGCAAATTGTGCATTATCTGTCATCTCAAGATACCTTGGTTTGGACAAATTACAGGGGTGAGTCCCCTTTCCATTTGAATGCTAGAAACTACTCGATGGGGAAGGAAGAGGCACAAAGAAATTATTTTCTACCAAATTTTCATTAAAGAAATGGCTTTTCCATCTTCTGTCCCTATTGAAGGTAAATAGCAGGATATGGGGTTGGAAACCTCTGTGGCTCAGTAGAACCAAGAATTGAAAGCAATTCATGGATTCGTATAAGGGAACAGATTGAGGCAGACCCAATAATTTGTGGCACGTAGATATTTTATTTCATTTATACTTTGTAGCTAATGCTACTCTATTAGATTTCATACTTAAAAAAA
>CAUYLG010074177.1:0-13378 GCA_963573385.1 Cacajao melanocephalus
CCACAATGAACATACCTTTCCATGTGTCTTTATAATAGAACGATTTATAATCCTTTGGGTAAACACCCAGTAATGGGATTGCTGGGTCAAATGGTATTTCTATTTCTAGATCCTTGAGGAATTGCCACACTGTCTTCCACAATGGTTGAACTAACTTACACTCCCACCAACGGTGTAAAAGTGTTCCCATTTCTTCACATCTTCTCCAGCATCTGCTGTCTCCAGATTTTTTAATGATTGCCATTCTAATTGGCATGAGATGGTATCTCAATGTGGTTTTGATTTGCATTTCTCTAATGACCAGTGATGATGAGCATTTTTTCATGTTTCTTGGCCACATAAATGTCTTCTTTTGAAAAGTGCCTGTTCATATCCTTCACCCACTTTTTCATGGGGTTGTTTTTTTCTTGTAAATTTGTTTTAGTTCTTTGTAGATTCTGGATATTAGCCCTTTGTCAGATGGGTAGCTTGCAAAAATTTTTCCTATTTTGTTGGTTGCTCGTTTACTTTAATGATTGTTTCTTTTGCTGTGCAGAAGTTCTGGAATTTAATTAGATCCCATTTGTCTATTTTGCCTTTTGTTGCCATTGCTTTTGGTGTTTTAGTCATGAAGTTCTTGCCTATGCCTATGTCCTGAATGACACTGCCTATGTTTTCTTCTAGGATTTCTATGGTGTTAGGTCTTATGTTTAAATCTTTAATCCATCTAGAGTTAATTTTTGTATAAGGTATAAGGAATGGGTCCAGTTTCAGCTTTCTGTACACCGCTAGCCAGTTTTCCCAACACCATTTATTAAACAGGGAATCCTTTCCCCATTGTTTGTTTTTGTCAGGTTTGTCAAAGATCAGATGGTTGTAGGTGTATGGTGTTACTTCTGAGGCCTCTGTTCTGTTCCACTGATCTATTTCTCTGTTTGGTACTAGTACCATGCTGTTTCGATTACTGTAGCCTTATAGTATAGTTTGAAATCAGGTAGCATGATGCCTCCAGCTTTGTTCTTTTTGCTTAGGATTGTCTTGGCTATGTAGGCTCTTTTTTGGTTCCATATGAAGTTTAAGGTGGTTTTTTCCAGTTCTGTGAAGAAGGTCAACGATAGCTTGATGAGATAACATTGAATCTATAAATTACTTTGGGCAGTATAGCCATTTTCACGATATTGATTCTTCCTAACCATGAGCATGGAATGTTTTTCCACCTGTTTGTGTCCTCTCTTATTTCCTTGAGCAGTGGTTTGTAGTTCTCCTTGAAGAGGTCCTTTACATCCTTTGTTAGTTGTATTCCTAGGTATTTTATTCTCTTGTAGCAATTGTGAATGGGAGTTTGCTCACAATTTGGCTCTGTTTGTCTGTTACTGGTGTGTAGGAATGCTTGTGAAATTGCACATTGATTTTGTATCCTGAGACTTTGCTGAAGTTGCTTATCATCTTAAGGAGATTTTGGGCTGAGATGATGGGATTTTCTAAATATACTATCATGTCATCTGCAAAAATTTTATTTTTTTAACCTAGCTTGTCGGCTAGTATCTGCTAAGCAACACAGCCTCTGCTCCCTCCACTGGTCACTCAGAGAGTTTTCCCACCTCTCCACTCCCAACCCAAGAGCCTTTCTACTTTGGTGGAAAGTAGACAGACTTTCTGTGTGGACAGACATTCTTCTGTGTATGCTGAAACAGAGCAAATCTAGAACAGTGGCCATCACCTGAAATGACTTAATATTTATCATCAAGTTGGGGAGCAATCAGAATGGAAGAGAGGCAGCTAAAAGCTCATAGTGACTAAGGATGGTGAGTAATGAAGGGAGCATTGATTGAAGGCTGTGGTGGTCAGAGATGGCTTTGTGAGCGTGCATCACCAATACCAGGGTGGGAATCAGGTAGACCTGTGGGAAAGGAAGCACCTCCAGGTGGGCAACAGCATAAGCAACAGTCAGCTAAAGGTGTGAAGGAGAAGACTCCCCAGATCAGAGAGCGCTTGGCCCTGGGAGGGCTCAGGCATGCAATGAGGGGGGGAGGAGCAGGCATGCCAGTGTCCCTGAAAGAGCAGATCATTATCCACTGTCACCCCTTACTCCATGCCTCACTGCCTTGGTTATAAAGCACATTCAGTTTTATGTATCATTTTGATCTTCTCTATGCCCTTGTCAGGTAAGCAGCATAGATATTGTGGGCTTTATTTTACAGAAATAGTTTAAAAAGGAGATAAGAAAATTGGCCCAAGTCACACAGCTAGCAGCTAACCAGCCTCACAGTTTAGATCTCTTGACTTCTATTTCACAGACCTACAAATTCATGGTTGTCGCAAAAGACACATAGCTGAATTTCCCCATTTTACAAATAAAGAAACTGAGGACCACAGAGGTGAAGCAATTTTTCCAAGGTCACATAGAAGCAGAATTTAGGAGGTTAGCTGGAAGCGGCTTTACTCAGCCTTATTTCTGATTGAAGATGTGTATTATATGAGGAAGCAGGGAGAAAAATTCCTCAGACTGCCGAGAAAGAATGGTTACTTCAACAAAACCAAGTTATCTTCTAATGTTTAATAACTGTCAGGATAACCTTCTGTTAGCATAACTGCATTTTTAAAATTGAAATTGTTATCAACCAAAAATTAGAAGTTTTTTAAGTGAAAAAAATTCTAGAAAGAAATCAAGCTGCCTGAGGAGATAGATCTATCTGGGGAGAAAGGCCTCCCCAGTCTACAGGAGGTCCTCATAACTTTTTTCTGCCACTAATGTATTTTTAGGTCTTTGTTAATCAGAGTAAAAGTTTTATTTTTAACTTTTTTTAAAAAAAACTAAACATTGGCTCCAAACTGATAGACTTTCATCTCAGAATCTGTTAGCAAAGGATAACTAATATTTGCAGACAAGAACACTATTCAGAGACACATTATTATAATTTTTTTTTACACTAGAAATGACATGGCTTGAAAAATGACTTGCTGAGAAATCTGTGTTTACATTAGGGAGAGTGGGGGGAAAATCCCTCACAGAAGTTGAAAACATGTTAAGTGGTAAATACCAAAATGCCCAGCAAGCATTTAAGCTGCTCTCATCCTAGCATGAATATGTGCAGCTCAGCATTTTAAAATTTGCTCTTAGCTTTTCTAGCAGTTTGAATTAACCCTTTCTCTACTTCCACTTTCTCTGTGAGAGTTCAGCTCTTAATCTGCAGATATGGACTGTGGGTGCTGTCATGGGGCTTGGTGACCCACTAGCAAATGATGTCCTCACCTGAACTGGTTTCTTACAAGTGGGCTGCCTCATGGACGTGTCTCCTAAGCTTCCTTACCATCCATGTAAGGCCTAGACAAACATTAGGAAGCAAGTCCAGCTTGAATGGATTGGAAGAGGCCTGTCAGAGCAAAACAATACAAATCGATGCTACAATAAAGGTATATCCAGACCAGAGGTTCTCCAGAGCAGAATCACCCCAGAGAAACTGTCAGGTGGCCCCAGCATCTGTAGCTGTAAATGATCCTCAGGTGATTTTAAGTATATCCGTCATTCAAAGACACTAACCTAGATTCTCTAAAAAGCCAATGACGTTTTAATCTTAGTTTCAGCTCCTAGCAAATGAAAACAAAAAAAAAACAAAACAAGCAACCAAAACAAAACATTTTTCCAGGTTAGGTTTATCTTAATACCTAACTGGCTATAAAACTTATTTACAGCCTGAGTGAATACCAATTATATACAAGAAAGGTAAGGATTTAATGAATAGTTATATAATACTTTGCAATATCTTATCATGCATTAATGATCTCATGTGGTTCTCACAGCAACCCTGTGAGGTAGCTTGTTATTTTCAAATTAAAGATGAGGAAAATAAGTCTCAGGGACATGAAGATTTGCTCAAGAGCCCTCAAAGAGTATAGCAGAGCAGCTATGGGGTTGACAAGTAGAGGGATAGAATTACCATTGCTTTATTAAGATAGGTAAAAAAGAAATTTTAATGTTTAAATATTTCCTATAGCTTTTTAGAAAACTTCTAATTACTATGCCACACTTTGCTAGTAAAACATCTTATCACACAGTAAAACATTGTGTTTTTTTCTTTCTTCTACATCTATCTGTCTGTCTACACAAACACCCACACATACACACACACACACACATACACATTCTCTCTCTCTCTCTCTCTCTCTCTCTCTCTCTCTCTCTCGGAGTAAAACAGAAATGATCTATTGTTCCTGAGTTTGATTGTGGGAGAATCATTTAAGATAGGTCATGTTTATTACACCAGTTTCAGACACATGTAAATCCAGTAATTTAATTTTTGTATATCTTACATTAAAATGAACACACAAAATACATTTCTCCCTCAATCTCCATATCAGACAAGTGGAAGTGAACTACTTGGCCTAGAAAAGAATAACCTGCAAGCGAAATGTTGGCATTCCTAGTATTATTAAGTTAGACTCATTTTTTGCTATTTATAGTAATTTATGTCTTTTTTTTTTTTCTGAGACACGGTCTGGCTCTGTCACCCAGGCTAGAGTGCAGTGCCACAATCTCGGCTCACTGCAAACTCTGCCTCTTGGGTTCAAGCCAACCTCCCACCTCAGCCTCCTGAGTAGCTAGGACTATACGCAAATATCACCATAATAGGGAAATTTTTGTACAGACAAGGTTTGAACAAAACCTTTTGCCCAGACTGGTCTCAAACTCCCAGGCTCAAGTAATGCTCCCACTTTGGCCTCTCAAAGTGCTTGGATTACAGGTGTGAGCTACCATGCCTGTCCATGATTTACATATTTGAAGTGTTTCTTCTAAACATTCAGTCTATCAAATATCAGTTGCTGCAAACATTTGCATCCAAAGGAAAAATAAGCCATGTCGCATCTTGGTGAGAGGAAATATTCCATGGTCTTGGTCCTATTAAAGCCAGGACTGGCCAGGTAAACTCTTGGTGTTCTTTGTACCACAATTTCTAAGCTCAATAGAAGAATCTGAAGAACATAAGGCAAAAGCCAACACAATAAAAGAAGATTAACTGAGCAGTACAGACTTATTTAAGAATAACAGTACTAAAAGAAAACTATCCACTCTTGTCATTGAATGCATGCTACTTTTAGCAAAGTAAAATATTTCCTGGATTGGTGGGCCCCAACCTTTTTGGCACCAGGGACCAGTTTCAGGGAAAACCATTTTCCCTGACAGAGTGGGAGATGGTTCCAGGATGAAACTGTTCCACCTCAGATCATCAGGCATTGGTTAGAGTCTCCTAAGAATAGAAAATCAAACACGGCATGTTCTCACTCATAGGCGGGTGTTGAACAATGAGAACACATGGACACAGGGAGGGGAGCATCACATACTGGGGTATGTTGGGGGGAACTAGGGGAGGGACAGTGGGGAGTAGGGAGTTGGGGAGGGATAACGGGGAGAAATGCCAGATATAGGTGATAGGGAGAAAGGCAGCAAACCACATTGCATGTTCTTCACATGTACCCCAAAACCTAAAATGCAATAAAATATATACATATATAAATATATATATATATATAAATATATATATATATATATGCATGTTCTTCACATGTACCCCAAAACCTAAAATGCAATAAAATATATACATATATAAATATATATATACATATATAAATATATATATATATATATATTTTGCTTGCTTGCTTACCAGACGCTGGTCACCTCCTGCTGTGAGGCCTGATTGCGGTCCATGGCTAGGGGGTTGGGGATCCCTGTCCTAAGTAACTTGGTAGGGGACTGATTGAAAAACTAAAAAATAACTCAGTGTGTGCACACTAACGATGAAAGCAAATTTAATATTTAGGAGGATGAGTCTAAATGCAGTGGAGACACTGATCTTCGTCACAAGCAAAATATTACATCCAGGCTTTTCTTTTACCTTGTTAATCGACATTTCGTTCATCCTGAGAGGTTGCTTTGGCATAACTCAGAGGTAGATGCAGCCCAACAACCGGCCCTACGATGCTCAGCCATGATGTGATATAGTTGACATTCCTAGGAAACAAATGAAATACAGGCCGTGCTAACGTTTCCATTGCAGTTTTTGGATGAATGGTAGAACATCAGTCGGTCACTAACAGAAATGAGGCATTCTTCAAAGATGTATACCTACCACCCGGAATCTCGGCATTTCTGAATGCCAGCCCCATTGCTTGACAAGCATTTAAGATCTAGAGAGCCTGCGAGGATCCCTCATTAGGGTGGTTGAAGGATGAGGTAAGGCACTGGGGCTCCTGATTCTCCTCGATTCAAATTTTACCCTTACAGTTTGCAGCACTTACTCAGGTAGTAGAGTGCAGTGATTAAGAGCATGCTTCTGAGGCCAAAATGCGTAGACTGAAATCCCACCAGTTAACTAGCAGCGTGACCTTGTTTGAGTTACTTAACCCCTCTGTTCCATCACTTCCTCCTCTGTAAATTGGGTAAAATAATGGTACTTAGCACATAGGAATGCTGCAAAAATCCAGTCCCTTACTGTATCTAAAACTCTTAGAACAGCACCTAGCATATCGTAAAAATCAATGTGTTAGCCATTATTATTATTATTACAAAGAATATTTCTTTTTTTTAGCCTAGTTTTTAGAGTCACATAAAAAGATTTACACTTTTAAAATCAGAGTAGAAGCCAATATATCTTGAGGGTATTTCTTACTTATTGATTTTCTGAGAATTCTTTAATACAGGAGTCATGAATTCATTCGTCTTGCAGGGATGAAGTACAAAAAAGGGTTGCCCAAGTATTGGATGTTCCTGTAAGAATCAGAGTTGGTCCAGGATCAGTGTGAGTTACTTTCAAAAGGTTATCTGGTTTACTCCTTTAAAAAAAAAGGTTTGTCTTAAATTCCAAGTTATTGAATTAATATACAGACTTATTTTCTATTTTCAAATATAATTTATAATCCAAACATCAGAAAAAGTTTGTGAGAAGAGGCTATTCATTGATGAAGCAGTATGGTCGAGTATAGCAGAGCACCCAGCTTTGTTTACACAGTACAAGCTATAGCTGCATTTTATCAGTTCCCTCTCTCTGTTGGCTAGTGTTTCTCCTTGGCCTGTCATTCTTCAGTTTTTCCTCAAGAATGTTCACAAAGCTCAGCAGTTTGACAACCTAAACAGTTCATTTTATTCACCTTTTTGTCAGTGGTAAGAAAATCAAAATCATTTGCATATTTACACAAATTTTGTCAACATGTTGTTTCAAACCTACCTGTATCCAGTGCCAGTGGGCACATGTTCCGTGAGTGGAACGGGGGATGAAAGGGGATGGTTTGCACTATTTAAGCTGTTCTCTCTCTCTCTCTCTCTCTCTGAGTTTTTGTTTTTCTTTTTCCTCATTTCTCTCCTTCTGTTTCTCCCAAGCCTACAGGGCTGTTTCTATAAGTTAAAAGCCTAAAATATAACTCTGTTCCTTATACGGTAGTAATTGGATATAAAATATAGCTCAGACTGCACCCAAGTTAGGGACACGGATATTATTTGGCAAGCAATGGGGAGCCCTAGAAGGTTTCCATTTAGTGGATAATCTGCCACTAAACGAACAACCAACAATAGTGTTCTACCAACACGAACACTATTATTGATGATACATTATTATTATTTACATTGTGGATTAATCATTATGCTGGAAACTGCAAGCTCAAATACTTATGAAGAATAAGTAGGTGACCTAAGGGGATAATGCCAGCTAAATACACCAGCAGATGACAGGGCCCATGAAGAACTGCAGAGTGCACCCATCTGAGGCCATGCCGGCTACTCTGCTCCGGCCAACTGTGTCATGTGGGAATGCAGGTTCAGCATGCCAGACCTTCTCGTTTGTGAAACTAACCTAGAAAATCCAAAGTTTATGTTAAACCTACTACTTTTATGTGTTGGCATAATTTATTTTTAAACATTGAGTGGGACAAATAAAACCAGCTTGTAGGCTGGATTTAGACTAGGGGATGCCTAGCTTCTTCTCTAGGCTTCTTCTCTTAGCCAACCCAAGGAGAAGTTGAACTCAGGGCTGTTGATGGGAAGAATTATGTGGCTGTCCCTGCTGCCTTCACCCCTCAGCTATGAACATTTATGTCTGCATGCATATACACACATCCATTCACAAGAACTGGGAGGGACAGTTCCACTTGTATTGGTGACACTGGGTATGGAGATTTGGGTTGGCGGTGGTGAGGGATGAGTTATCCACTAGTTATAGGTTACTGCATGTGTCTGGCCTTTTTAGTACCACCTGGCATTTTTTTCTCCCTGAGTGCCACCTCCAGGTAACTCTGACCAGTAGCCTGATTTTCCAGCAAGGCATCAGCTTCCTCTCTACAGTTCTCTTCCCAACCTTCATTGTCATCCCTAACTGGGCCCTGGGCTCAAAGCCCTGATGTGTTGTGCCTATGTCAAGTCCTCCTGTCCAAGTTGAGCCTAGTTTCCCTTATCTGCCTTAAACTAACATTTAGTAATTCAACACATATTAATCAATCATCTTTCTTATGTGTCTGCCAGAATACTTCTAGGTATAGTTATAGAGACCACAGTATCTCTTAGATAAAGTTCCCGATGCACTGGAACTTAGATTCCAGTGCAGGAGACAGCCAATAAACACACAGAACAAATAAGTAAGATAATCCAGATAATTATTCGTCCTATGAAGGAAAAACAACAGGGTAACATGATTCTGGAGGGACTGTGATGACATTAGAGTTGGAAAGGGAAGGCCTCACAGAAGAGGTGATACAATGGACTGAATGTGTGTGTCCCTCTAAAATTCATATGTTGAAATCCTAACCACCAAAGTGATGGTATTAAAAGGTGGGGCCCTTTGCAGGTGATTAGGTCATGAGTGTGAACCCCTCATGAATGGGATTAGTGCCCTTATAAAAAAGACCCAGAGAGCTCTCTCACCCTTTTCCTATCATGTGGGGATACAGTGAGAAGATGGCATCTATGAAACAGAAAGTGGGTCCTCACCAGACATTGGATCTTCCAGTGCCCTCATCCTAGATTCCATAGCCTTCAGAACTGGGATAAATAAATGTTGGTTGTTGAGCCACCCAGTCTGTGGTATTTTTGTTATGACAGCCTAAATAGACTAAGACAAGGTGCTACTTAATCAGAGATCAGAATGACAAGAAAAAAAAAACACCTATGCAGAGGTTTGGGAACAGAATGTTGAGGCAGATGACCCTAAGGGGAAATGAGCACAGGAAATATGCAGGAAAAACGCAAAGAAAAAAACAAAAACAAAAAGAGAATTATTCTGGACTAAAATAATGACTGTTTAGAAAGCTGGGATTTAAAAAGATAAATGTAGTCTAAATTCTTTTGGGATGACTTACATAGTTACCAGTGGAAGGAATAAAGAGCTACAATCCAATCTTATTGATGTAAAGACATGTTATCTTCTTTAATAAAATGAAACCTAGATCTCCAAATTTCCACTGGACAGAAACACTTATAATAGAGAGGATCCGTTCAATCACACAGCCTCCACTCTCTCCAAGACCCGCTCTCCCTTTGGCATCTCTTATCTAAGAGGTGGACAGGCACTTACAGTTCCAGGGACTGTTTTCTTGGAGGAGTCTTAGGACCATGGCACATTTGCAGCTCTGCTCATTCGATGCTGCTTTGTAAAGACTTGGACTTTACTTCTATAAGTCTTCTTTTTCTCATTCCACATAGCAAGTGGGTAATGCATGCATTAGCTCTGCAGTTAATACTGTTTGGGGTCAAGTCCTGCTCTACCACTTGGTAGCTGTGAGCTATTGGGAAAGTCACTTAACCATTTTATGTCTTTGTTGCCTCATCTGCCTCAGAGACAGTGACCCTTCAACGAGACAGTACCATAGAAGTACATAGAACAGTACCTGATGCCTAGCAGACAGTTAGTTGGCTATTAGTACTTAATCCATTGATATCTAAACAAAAAAGGATAATAGCCAGACATTCAGAAAGTGGTCTTATGGTACCCTATATTAAAGCCCAATTTCAATCTAAAAATAAGAAGCTCCTGTAAATTAAGTAGCATATTAAAAGCATCACTGACCAGTACTTAAGTGTTTAGGAATATTTGACAACTGATTATATGTGAAAGGAAGAAAGGTCTGAATTAGTAAAAAGTCTAGGTCTATATGGCAACTAGAACGATCACGATATTTGTATTCAGGTTTAAAATCAAATTAATGTGACAGCAACAGCCCAAAGGCAAGAAAAGAAAAAAAATAAAAATAAAAATAAAATAAATGAAAAATAATTAAAATGAATTTAAATTAAAAGCTCAGGTACTTCAAAAGCACTTCAGTAATTAACAACATTATAATATTCATTTTTCCTCAAAGAACATAAAACAGTCACATTAGCATTTAAGGTTATGTTCTAATAAAATAAAATGCCTGGTGATGTTCATGTAAAACATTTTTTTAAATAATTGAGACTTTCATGCCTTTGAAGAGCTTTTAGAATAGCTTGAGCATTTCTTTAATGCAGGTTTGGCCATCTTTAAAAAATTCTTTATCCTTTACTATACTGAGACCTTATATTAAAATTAAATAGAATATATTAAAATGAATGACTGTCTTTAAAAACTATAAGTTTAAATTTATTAATAAATTGGATTTTAAGATGAAAATTATATTGTTTTTACAAAATGCTTTTGGTTTAAAAGAATCAAGCCTATGATATGCTGATCAGTTTAAAATAGGAATTATAAGATATACTTATGTAATCTTTTAGAAGAATTTTATAAATTAATAACAATAGCAGTGGACTTCCAGCTGTGACAGAATAAAGAGGTCAGCAAATCCTCTCCCCAGAAAGTAAGTATAAAAATGAACAAAATTGTTAAAAACAAACCATTTTGGGGTCCTGGAAATCAACCAAGGGCAAATATAAAATCTGAGAAGTGTTTAGTTCATGATAATCTGCTAAACTTCAAGTTAGAAACAGAGGGGATCTGAAGCCTTCTTGCCTGGAAGTACTTCCATATCCCCTCCCCTCTTCCCCAGTGTCCCCAGCCACTCCATCAACAGAAGTTTTACCAGAGCAGTCTGGCCGTAAGAGCCAATAACTGTGTGGCCAGAGGGGCTAGCCTGATAAAAAAACTATTGCTCAGCAGCACTGTCAATAAAAACAGCAAAACAGGTACTAAATGAAAAGGAAAAACTGCAGCTCTGCTGGCCAGAGGTTGCAATCCCAGTTGAGGCAAGCAGCAAACTACCAGTAATTTAATGGGGAGATTCTGGAAATAGGACAGTCAGAGAAGGGGTAGATAAGTTCTCCAGGCATCACTGGCTGATGGAAAGGGGATGTTCAGGGGAGACACGAGAAGGCCTGATGGGAAGTAAAAGCCAAGGCCAAATGAATTCTACTTGAATTTTTAGTATGTTCCCAATTCATGCACACATCCATTGGCAAAAGAAAAAGGCATTATAGGCTTGAGGTATTTGAGCACAATCATTTCTGTCCAATCATTGGCCAACCAGCAAGCTTTACAGACATAGCTGGATAACCCTGAGGAAGGCAGTCTAAAAAATAAAAATAAGAATTAAAAACCCAGTAGCAGAGACATCAGTGGCCACATTTATAGGGAAAAAATAAACTGCAGATAAAGCCTAGGAAAGTTACTAAACCAAACAAAAACAACAAGAAAACACAACCCTCAGGAAAAAATATTGGAATCCAGAATTGCTGCAATATATCACCTAAAATGTCTAGTTTTCAAAGGCATTTATGTGACATGCAAAGAAACCAAAAAGTGTGGTTCATACCAGGGAGAAAAATCATTATTAAAGACCTACTCTGAGTAGACTCAGATGCTGGATTTACAAAGAATTAAAAGCAGCTATTACAAATATGTTCAGAGAATTAAAGAAAACTAGAATTACAGCAGAAAAATTATGACAATGGCTCTGCAAATAGCTAATCTCGACAGAGGAATAACAAACTATAAAAAGAACTAAATACAAATTCTAGAGTTGAAAAGTACAATACCAAAAATAAAAAAAAATTGACTAGGTAGACTCAACAGTAAATATGAGACAGCAGTAGAAAGGATTAGTGGATTTGAAAGTATATTAATGGAAAGTTTTCAATGTGAAGAAAACAGAGGGAAAAATGGAAGAAAAATGAACCTTAGACATCTGTGGGAAAACATCATCCGTACCAGAATACATATAATAGTAATCGGAAAAAAAGAGGAAAGAGAGAAAAGGGCTGGCAAAATAGCTGAAGAAATACTGGCTAAAAATTTCTACACTTTGATGAAATACATCAATCTGCAGATCCAAGAAGCTCAACGAACTCTAAATAGAAATATAAAAAGACCCACATCTAGACATATCATAGTCAAATAGCTGACAGCCAAAGACAAGGAGAAATCTTAAAAACAGCAAGAGAGTCCTTTAGGATCCATCACAAAAAGAAGAATAGCAATTCAAAAACAGCTGACTTCTTATCAGTCCAGATAGGAGCAGAATGACATGTTCAGAGTAATGACTGAAAAAACTTGAACTGTCAACCAAGAATTCTACATTCTTCAGAAATGAAGGTAAAATAAATATATTTCCAGGGAAAGAGACTGAGAGAATTCCTTGCTAGTAGATTTGCCTTATAAGATATACTAAAAAAAATGTCCTTCAGGAAATAATACCAGGGTAACTCAAATCCACAGGGAAAAATGAAGTGTCATAAATGGTTTATACAAAAGACTAAGTACTTTCTCTTTTCTTGATTTTTTAAAAAGACATAAGATTATATAAGCAAAATGATAACACTGTAGTGTTGAGTTTATAACATAAATGTAATATACATGACAATAATGGTACAAAGGAAGGGGAAAGAAATGAAAGCATATTTAACAAAGTGGCTATATTTTATTTTTTAAATAAACTTTTTCTTTTTAAGGTTTTTTTTTTTTGAGATAAAGTCTCACTATGTTTCCAGGCTAGTCTTGAACTCTGAACTCATCCATCCTCCCACCTCAATCTCCCAAAGTGCTGGGATTATAGGCATCAGCCCTTGTACCTGGCCTAAAGTTGCTATCTTTTAGCAGAATTAAGTCAGTATTGGCTGAGCACGGTGGCTCACACCTATAATCCCAGCACTTGGGAGGTTGAGGTGGGCAGATCACTTGATGCCAGGAGTTAGGGACCAGCCTGGCCAACATGGTGAAAACTTGTCTCTCCTAAATGTACAAAAATTAGCTGGGCATGGTGATGCATGCCTGTAGTCCCAGCTACTTGGGAGGCTGAGGCAGGGGAATTGCCTGAACCCAGAAGGTGGAGGTTGCAGTGAGCCGAGATTGTGCCACTGCACTCCAGCTTGGTCAACAGAGTGAGATTCTGTCTCAAAAAAAAAAAAAAAAAAAAAAAAAAAAAAAAAAAAAAAAAAATAAAGATT